>JBCJKH010025563.1:12939-37744 GCA_039877255.1 Loriculus beryllinus
CTTTTGGTCATATACTTTAAAATTGTGAATCTGAACTACACACAGATACTGTTATAGACCACTGAGAGTCTGACTACCAGGAAATACTGATGGCTCTGTCTTATGGTCCTAAGGGCATCTCTTTATGGCATACGGTCAGCAAGAGAAAACCAGCAGTAGCTGAATAGTGTGTACTCCTAGAGCTTTCTTAACAACCATATTACATTTTTATTCATGTGTGGAAGGGACATGACTAAGTACAGCCCAAGGTTTCTCTAAAACACAGCACATAGAAACCTTTTTTCTTCTGAAATTAATGAAAAAGTAGTTATGATTTTGAACACTCTTCTAATTAGAGGAGTTTGGTTTCTCCATCAAGTAACATCACCTTCCGCGTTCAATGGGGGTGGGGGAAAACCAGCCAACTGCACTTGGGCACTAGAGTGATAGGAACAATGAGGCATTTTAAATAAAATAAAAAATCCTTGTTATGACAAGTGACTAAAACCCACAAATGAATGCAGAAGTCTGCTATTTAATGTAGTGTATGCTGATATTTAAGCAGGTCTATATCTGTCAAACAAGCCTCTTTTCTAAGACTGGCACAGACTGTTCTGCGTTTGGTTTCCAGAATCAGCAAATTACATTGGCAGAACAAAGCTGTCATATTTGGTGGTATTTTGTTACATCCATTATCTCACTTAAGTTTAGACATCTCTTAGCAAAATCAGATCCCACTTAAAGACTGCCTTATTTTGCAACATTAAACAAAGTGACAGGCTGCTTAAGAAAAAAAAAAAAAAGAAAGTTCATTAGCAAGCAATGAGTTGGTGGAAAAACTGCACGGCTGCTTCAGATATGAAGAATGAAAGCATGAAATGCTGTAACCTTTCCACAGTGGGCCAAGAACATACATCAGGACTGTATTTGACTAAACAAGGGTATTAAATTGCTTCAATAAACAGAATTAAATAGAATGAAAAAAATCAAGGATACTTTGGATTTGATTAAGGAGGTGTTACCTCAAGACCTGCTTGGAAGTGATGGTAGTACGTACCACTTATGCCTCAATAGTGACATATATGGGGCAGTCATAAATAGTGATACTGGAAAGTCTTTGCCAGCAAGAAGACTGTAGCTATACAATAAGACTGTGTGCAGGGCAACCTGGCTTTGAAAAAGAAAGTTATGGCATGATGTTTAGGTGTTTCTTTTGCATTTTATTTTTCTGAGGCCTACTGAGGGTCAGTCTCTCTTGAAAAACGAAATTGAGTTTTAGCTGACTCTTCAGGAGGATAAAAAGAGAGCTGCTACCCTGAGGTCAGTGGTTGACGGTAATGGTGGTAAGTTGTCACACTGGTTTGTGCACAGATTAGAGTGGTAAAGCTGTTTCAGTTTTTAACAATTTCTTATTTCCTTGTCATCTTTTTTTTTACCTTGGAAGTGTAGACATGCCATGATCTGGTGATGAGGGATAATGCACCCATCACAGAGGTGAAGTAATATCACAGGCTGCGCAGTCCTGACTCAAACATACCATTTTTTGCTGGAGATAGATAGAGCATCACTGATACCTTTCTTCTCAGTTGCACTGCAAACACCAAAGCTGTGATAAACCTGTAGTAGTTTGTAGAGCATGGCCATATACAGGAATGCTAGACAGCAGTTGAGAAAACATGGGATTTATTGTAGGGGTAAAAGCCCTACAAGCCCTACTACACACCCAGGAGAATGCACTACCAAATTATGCTGGCTCTGCAAGGCAAGAAGTATCCCAAGGACCACCAAGAGCCTTTGCTGGGGCATATCTACGCTCAGACACAGGCTTCCATATTCACCTACAGAAATAGGAGTTGGAACATAGCTAGGTTATTTTGGTCACTTATTCAGCAGTTTTTAACCTCTCTAGGGAAGAAGCATTCTTTGAAAAATCACTGGATGCTCAAAAAAGGTTAATTTCAATGTACTTTTATTCTCTGCACCTTAAATAGTACAAAGAGCTGCAGTGATATTGTGGACCTGTAATTACAGGGCTTGGGGGACGACCTATCTTTTCTGGCATTTTGAATTCACTTCTGCTACAATAACACAGACAGGAAAAGAACTTGCTGGCCAACCCTGTCATTTTAATGAAATTTACACTTGAGGGTGTGCTCTGCAGAAATAAGACTCACAGTTGCTTATGAGCATCATATGACCCCCACTCCTGCCACATGCACATGCAAACACATGCACAGATGCACATGCATTTTAGAGGTTACTGAGTTTATAAGCATGTTGACGGTACCTGTCTATTGAAGTGAGCAGATGACCTAGAGCTGACTAGAATAATTAATAAAGATAATTCAAATTTTTCGATGGAATGCATTTACAGCTGACAGTTAAAAGCTATGCTTGTGTGTGTGCATGTTTATTCACACACATGTGCGTTAAGGGGGGGCAGGAGAGAGAAGTGGCTTTCTTCAGAAAGTGAATAATGTCATCGTTGATTTAATTAGCAAATTCTAGATGTGCTGACAAAGGAAATTTTCTTGGGAGATGCACTGTGTTGTGTCAGTGGTCTAAATGAATAGGCTTAGCCGAGTTCCTGGTAATAACAGATGAACAACACAACTCACNNNNCCTCAAACAGTGCATAAATCAATTTGCTGGAAATTAACCACTCGCTTTAAAATTAAGGGTTACTTGACAGGGTTTCAGTGATTAGGTTGTCAGGGACCTGTATTTCTAGCTGGGATTTATCTTTCATTGATATAAGTACATCCCCTTACAGGCAACTGAGTGAGTACGGGTAGCAATCCAAAGCATCAGGCTAGTTAGGCAGCACGGTTTTATTCTTTGTAAGTAGTAGGCGGCATTTGGAGGTGGACAAAGGAGGGCAGAACAGGGACACTTATCAAAAAGAAAATGTGCTGGCTTTGTGAACTACTAATAATGCCCAAGATATTACTAGGAGAACTGTGAATGAGGGGAAGCATTTCAGAATCCCTGCACATCACATGGCCCTTCTGTGCAATAAGGAGCTTAACAATTTGTTAAATGAGATGCCGAAAAATGTTCAATTATACAGAGAAATTAATGAAAAGCAGTAAGCCACTTGGAGGTCACTTCATCTTGTGAAAGTTGAACATTCGTGTAGTATACACAGCCAGGGCCACCATTTTTATGATTAAACTTATATTCCCATATACTTCAAACAATGGCAGATGGTAGACAGAGCAGTGAGATTAGGTACATATGGTAAATGGGGGGGCAGAGGGGTGTGGGACAGACAAAGAAAAGGATCATAAGCTCTGACGGGCAAACCAGAATGTAAAAGATCAATAAAATGTTCATAGAAATTGGCCCAGGATATACCAGGTGTTATCTGTCAGGTCTATTTATTGCAGCATTCCTGTTTTATTTTACTTGGCCAGTGGGGAATGTCTATCCCCCTCACTTTCCTTTTACTGGTGATCTCTTTCACTGCTCAGTTACACTTCTTTTTAGACAGATTCTCTAATGGTTTCCCAGACAGCTTTGCAAGATGATTATCCAAGCCATTCCAGTGATGTATTCCAGTTAGCATGGTCTCCTTTTGGGCTGTTCACAGCTTGAATCCTCTTTATGGCAGTGGCTCCTAAGTTACCATTTCTTCTCTTTTGGATCTCGTCTTGGGAGGCCTGACAAAGGAAATCACATACATGCATCCTGCATTTGTTTCTGATGGAACCAGGAGTCTAAGCTCAGGAATAAAATCTTAGTTGCTGTAAAAGAAAAGATGGTGAGCCCAAAGACAGTTAGTGTAAGGTCTTTCAAAGCAGTAGGTCACCACTTGCTTGCCATTAACAAAAATGTGGCTAGCAGACACGTGCCCTCTTTGGGTCTTTCTTGTCCACCCCATCATGGAGAAAATTCTTTCTCTGCCTTAGTTTTGTCTTTCTTCTATTGTCCTTCCTTTTGGTTCATTGCCTTGCACAAACCAAATGCTTTCTGAGTATTTTGGCTGGACTTAACATTCTCTCCTCTATCTTGCTGTAGCTTCTCTAGGTTTGTCCATTCCTCCTCTGCAACTACTTTCTAATTTTCCCTGTCTATTCCTTCAATCTCATTGTGATGCCTATTTCATTCCCACCCCCTCCCCACGTGCTGTACAAGTCACTGCTTTATTTAGCATTTCCTGCTGCTTCTCTTTGATCACCTTCAAGAACTCAATAATTACTTCTAGGTTTTCTGGGCTCTGGATGCTGTACATGCCTTGATCTCTAACTTCTCCCCTTTCATTTGCAGTAACTCATTCTTAGCTGAGTTGAAGGCGCTCGTGAGCAGTCACTAGTTTACCTTCATTTGAACTCAGAGTCCCAGAGCTCCCAGATCAAGCTGGCTACACAGGCAGCTTAGGCAAACCTCAAATCAGCCAGACATTCAAAAACATATCTCTGCTGTGCGTTTAACCCTCCCAAATGCATGACTGTAGTCAGTGATAGTCTTCATTGTGGTGACTCCTTTGAAAAGCACCTAAAGTACTGGAAGAAGTTTGAGATGTGTGCTCCTGTGGGTACCAAAGCCTATCCTGAATATTGTTCAGTATTGTTCATCTGATTGATAGATTCTCATTTTTCTCATAGCTTCTGTATAAATAAATTTTCCTTTGCTGAGCAGGGAGAAATCTACCTGCAGCGTGAATGAAGTAGTGGCTACTACAATGGAAGTGCTAAAGTCTCTTTCTGGTGAAGTCTGTTGGCACAATCAGGGTCATAAAACCACAACCTTTAAAATCATCCTGAGAATGGATACATTCTGTACTGCTTTCTGTCCTCGTTATGATCTCTGTCACAAGAACAAGTTACCCCTGAATCTCAGTGTCTGAGATGCTGTCTTCTCATTTTCATCAAATAATCCCTGTTCTTGTGACAAAAGATTGTAAGTAACAGGAACAAAAATGGCCCCAAATGAAGCCATTCTCATGACAAAGACTGTAATGAGAACAGAAAATGGCACAAAATCAATTCATTCTCATGACAACCTTAAGATTGTAATGAGGACAAGAAAAACAGTCTGAAATTTATCAATTCTTGTGACAACCCTGAGACAGTAATGAAAGCAGCAAATGGTATGAAATTGGTCCACTCTCGTGATAGACACTGAAACAAAACCAGAAAATAGCAACACGTTTATCCATCCTTTTGACAACCCTGCAAGTGGAACAAGAACAGAAAAGGTTAGGAAAATTAACCCATTCCTGTCACAAACAATCTGATAAGTGTAATAAGCAATTGTCCTTTCCAAATGGCATAATTCAGCTGTTTGAGCACTGGCTTCATACTAAACTGGAGGAGTAATTAAGTTTCAGAGTATCTTTGAATATAGCTCACATTTGGTTTTGGTATAAAGTAGCAGGAACTTATGGTAAATGAGAAGGCATGTGAAGTGAGTCCACAAGCACTGGTTCGAGAAGCTCTGCCTCTCCTGGATGCCTGCTGCCAGTGCTGGTTTTTACCAGCATCGTTTTATTAATTTAATTTCTTTGTGTGTATTCCTGGCATTCACAGACATCACTCACTTAGTGATGAGGTTCTTTTCAAGTCCCTTCCTAAGTAAGCCTGTGAAACAATAGCCATCCATTGCCATCTCTCTGCAATCACAGATGAGCTGATGACATGCGGATGACATGTGGATGATATCACACTTATGCACATATTTTTTGTATAAAACACCAGTCAGGGATGTGGTTGAAGACTTAAGGAATATGGGTATTAGTGGGTAAAAGGTGATCTTGCTGAAGCAACTGGGTAGCAGAAAATCATCACATATTGGAAAAAAACCCCAAGAAGCAAGGCAGAATTAGCAAACAAAAAGCAGAAGGGTAAGGGGCAGATGGGAATGGGCAAAAGTTACCGCAGGGATGAACTCAAATATAAAAGCAGGTATGTGTATGAAATGAAGGAGGAGAAAGCAGTGAGTAAGGAAAGCAGAGTAGCCTGTGGATTGCCAGCTTGTGCAAACAGAAGGAAAAATGCTGAGCAGGGGGAGACTGATGCACTCAGCTGCAAATGGCCACCACAGGGAAAGAAGCAATGAGCAGCTCTGTAGTTTCTAGACTGCAAGCTAAAAAGCAATTCCTCACTGTGTGCAAGAAATCTGATTTGAGGAGGGGGGAAGAGTAAAAAAAAGACAGACCTCTCTCTCTTTGTCTTTTCTCAGCTTTCTTTTCTACCTGCAGCTGTGAGTGCAAATGATATCATTAAGTTATCTAGCTATCTGACTGCACCCACAAGTCAGTGCCTGAAAGGCTAAATCCTATCATTTGCACCCAGGGTTAATACACTGGAGTGAATTGTGGGTGCCAAGTAGATTCCTGCAGAATTGGAGGCTGAGCTGAGGCCAATATAAAAATACGTCCCAAGCGTTTAGCTGGCACTCTCCCGCCATTTGGATGACATCTGACCTTTGCTTCTGCGCACGTGTGTTTTTGAGCTGCCCAAGCAGAGAGGAAATCATTTTGAAGTCTCCTGCTATGAAAGTCAGTATCTCCCTGCGTGGACTGACTGTCCTCTGAAAAAGTGTAAATGCTTAACCTCAGTCAAGCAGGCTCAAAGGGCAACATATTGCATTGCTGGAGGAGGAACAGAGAGGGAGAAAGTGTCAGCATGTACATATGGGAACTATTCCCTGGCTTCCTCCTGAGCTTTTGCTACCTTTTGCATTCACTCCTCAGATTTACAGTCTATTGGCACCTGCCTACGTTACGTGAAGAGCTCCCCCCAACATGCAAAGGCATGGATTTTATTATGCTGAGTTTTAAAATAAAAAACACGTCTCCACATAAAAAGAGGTCTATCTCTTTAAAAAAAATCCTGAAAAGAAATCAGTTGTGAGAGTCACTGTTGCCCCAGTGCCAGCTTTATGCCTTCGACTAATGTGCTTCTCCAGGAACAGTCTTTAAATGAGAAGTTACGGCTGCTTTTCTGATTGAAACAAACTAGTGTTGATTGCTGATCAGCCATCTGTAAAGGAGGGCATCTCAGGAAGGATATGAGCTAATGAAAAAATGGACCTGATTTGAAAGTGTGATGTGCTTCATGCCACAGGCCAGTCTGAGTGGCATGAGATTATATCAGTGCAAGTGAGAGGTAGATTGAGAATAAGTAACTTCTGTCTTAAAGATTAAATGGCAAATTTGCTATTAAATGTGAAAGACATAAAATGGAATTAACGCTTTGAGGGTGTTAGCTGTGGTTATATACACTCTGCAAATGGCACTTCCATCCTGTCACTTCCATTGTCAAACTGCACACTCTTCTCATTGTGGCTCAATTAATACTCATTCAGAAGTATCAATTAAAGAAATGAGATATGAAGTGTTGACCCTTAACAGCCACCCACACATCACCCGCTTCACAAGCACATTTCGTGTGGCATTACTTCTCCAAATGACCTTTGCAACTGGTAAAATAATATTGATGAAATCATTAGGTTTCTTGGTAACCAATTGATAATTTTCATCTGGGTTGCTTGGTGCTGATAACATGACCCTTGCTGTAACTAACACACAAATGCTGCTGTGGAAGCCCATGGGGCTTGCTGGGCATTCCTGAATTTTATGCCCTGAATTTCCAGAAATCTTCAGTGCTCAGTAAAATTAGCAGGCCTATGAAATGTTAAAAAAAAATAAATAATATTGTAAAGGTAGCTGTTGCTGTGTTATTGCATAAGGTACATTGCACTGTGCTTCGTTATGTGCGTCTCGTAATTACATTGCATCCAGCTATGTGCTCTTGCTTTGTGACATGATATGAAGTGACATAAGTAAAGACTAAGTTGAAATTCTGGATCTGGATCCAATCTGGGACCTTAAACTGAACAGCCAAAGTTGGGAAAGGATTGGATTTAGATTTTTTTTTTTTACTTGGGACTGAGGCCAAATACAAACTTGGCTGTGATAGCTCATTAATTTTGAATCACCCCAAAATCTAAAGATATCTAAATTCAAAGTGGTAGGGTCAAACGCACCTCTAAATGTGAGTACTGAAATACAGATTAACTGAAAGAGTTGGGTGGGGCATTTGACTGTATTTTTCAGTTCTCTTTCTACCCTTAATTTCTTTTCTTTCCTTTGCCAACTGATTCAACCTTTTCCTGAAATTCCAGCTCATTCAAATCCCTGGGATAGCTGCGGATGGAGATTACTTTTCCTATACAACTGCCTTGCATAGCCAGATCTTTAGTCATTTGATTCTTTTTTTAATTTCCTTGAATGCTTTTGATTGTGTGGGTGTTGCTGTACACGCCAGTATGCTTTGTGTCACTTCTTTTCACTGCTTTGCCATTTATGCTTCATACCAATTCCTATCATTGTAGTGCAACATTAAATATTTTCCTGTAGATCTTAAACTCATCAAGCACATTGTTGGGGTTATTTTTTTTTTGTTTTGTGTTTGTTGTTTGTTTTGTTTTTTTGTTGGATTTTTTTTTTTTTTTTTTAAATTTAGTACACATCAAATGAGAAGGCTGTAATTCTGGCTTTGTTCTACCTCACTAGCAGGAAAGTCTTTTGTGACCTTTGCTGCTCTGCTCACTGGCCATCAGTTTTGCTAGAAGATAGACTTGCTAAACCTTCAGTCAAGCCTAAGTTAAAAGGCCAATGCATATATGCTGCATTTTGTCATTATGCATATCACCACCAAGGCAGACTACTGTAGTTTTCAAACAGTAATGCTTGCAAGTCAAGATTGTCAAAGCTGCTTAAGGGATTCAGATGCCCCATTGCCATGAACCTAAGTGGGGCTGTTTTGAGATTCTCAGTGATGGTGTTTACTCTAGGGAATGCATGAGAAAAACATTATGTGTGTAATACATGCTTTCCAATGCAGATGCCTTAATGGAGGGGCCCTGCACAGAGTCAGACATGAAAATACAGAGGCTTAACCGTATCCTCTCGAAAGAAATCACACATGGTTGTGGGCTAGATTTTCAAACTCTACTTATTTTGGTAACACTCAATTTTTCAGTCCAACGCAGCTGAGATTGAAAACTATAGACTGCAGTGCTATCAATGGCTGAACATGATCTATGAAAAGACTCTCTTGTCAGCTGTTTGGACTCATCAAGACTAAACCATTTATGTGATGATTTCCATGTTGAGAACTGGCTTAGTTCAATCCTGGGTGCTAGGAAGAGAGAGAAAATTAAAAGAAACTAACAAAGGTAAATAAAAGAATTTAGAATTGGCAAAACCTACAAATAAGCCCAAGAGCAATGAAGTCTGCATTACTCTATGGCTGAGAACTCAAAAGGAGAGTATCACAAAATGCCAGACACTGTGTTCCCAGACTTAATCACCACCCTTGTTCCTAATCTGCATAGCACTGTCTCTATGATGTCATCACTTTTCATTTTAGGATCCATGTCTGGTTCATTGCAAAGGACATCCTGTTCTCTGATGATGTATCAGAACAATGTGGTGGCTGTAGGCGGACATCCTGCTTGCTTATATGTTGTGGGATGAAAAGATGTCTTGTGCCTGGGACAAGGAAAGTGGGGGAAGAAAAGGGTTGTCTGTAGGGCTCTGTCAAAGGTGGGCGTCATGCAGAGTAACTGGATTCTACTGTGGCTTCATGTCCTGAGTTTTTATGTGATGACAGTCAAGTTGCTCAAAAAAAGGCCTTCCACAGGGAGTCTGATTTTCTGGGATCACAGCTTTGGTTGTTAATGCTGCAGACTTCCCACAGCCATGCATGAAGTCAAGATGACCTCTAGTCTGAACAGAGAAAGTACCATGAACATACAAAATGTTCTAAAAATCAGACTGTAAATTTTCGAGTTGTGAATCCCAAATTAACTTAGACATTTAAGCATAATTCTACTAATCTCTGCCTGAGTTTTTATCCATGTAAACCAGAGACAATGTTTTCACGTTAGTGAAACGTTCTCTTCACGTTAGTATCAAGAAGGTAAATGATGGCAAAAACTATAAACAACTGTTATAACACTCCCATAAGCAGAAGGGGAGAAGAAAACAATAGTTTATTCTCCAGTGCAGAACAAGACAGTGAATGAAACCACACACTGGGTGATGAGGATAAAATACTGAAAATTAGCCCTGTTTCATGAGCCCTGTTCTTCTTCATTGATGAGGAAGATATTGAAGAAATATAAGATATGACTAATACATAAGAGACATATAGAAAACATAATTAAAGGACTGTGCTGTGGCACATAGGCAGATAGAAACCAAACAAAAGTTTGCTACTGACCCTAATACTGATTTCTTATATTTTGCTCATTTTCTGTTGAACTTTAGCACTTCTTGATGTGCTTCTTAATTAAAAAATATGTGATTACAGATACTTGCAGATATACCTAGATCCTCATACCTAATATACAGTTGGATTTGCATTTACATTGGATGGTTTTGTAGGTGATGAAGGGAAACTTCCATCTGATGAAAAAAATGGCCTGTTGGGTTTAACATCTTACATACTTACACTGTGTGCCTAATGACTCAAGGGCAAAATTTAGAGGTACTCATCAGTAGAAAATGGCAGCTGTAGAGACTGGAAAATGAAAAAATATTCTTTAGTAATTTGAAAAAAATCTTTCTAATCCACATTTTTTAGTTCCTGGAGGTATGGTTGCATGGCTCTGCATAACCACTGGTATTGGCTATTACTGGAATGAAGCCGGGAAAGGTAGGCTGATAGATGTAGGCTGATAGATGGATGTAGCTGCATTACAGACATTTTCCATAGTCACCCCACTGAGGATGAAAGCATAAGAGAATGTGAAGGTGAAACTTAAAATGTGTATGGATGTTCCTTTTATCCAGGAAAGGACAACTAACAAAGCAGTTGGAGCACAGTATTTTCTTTGTGAGCGCTCCATCAGGCTTATAATGACACGTCTTGGAATAGGAGAGTCACAGTGGACTCCCTTGCTTAACTATCGTCATCACTTACTATTTGCAAAATGGAAGGCTTTCTGATCCTATGTCGGTGTGCGTGACTCACTCTCAGTGACTCACAGAGAACAGGCGCTCTTTTAAAGCAGTTTCGGCTGGTACTCAAGCCCCTGTGCACCATGTGGTGTACAAAGTTGAACTGAAGCAGCTAGCTGTGTGCTCCCCTCTGCTCTGCTCCTTGCCCCTCACCTTCAGTTTTGTGGCAAGAGCTGCACTGCAAGAGACTGCTTTGGCTCACCAGGAATTTAGGAATTACTCAATAATGTTAATTGATGGGCTCATTGCTCCAAGCCCATCTCTCTTTGCTTTTGAATTTCTTCCAAACATGATCTGCAAAGGGAACATTTCCAGTGTAAATATTGGTTTTATTTGCTTCATGGTAGGAGATAGCACTCCTGTGAGACCTCAGGAGTTTGAAAATGATTATTCAGGCTTCCCAGTTTACAAATCCAACTGGGTTTTTCTGCAGCAAGTCTTACTCAGTCTGTGGAGGAGACACCTGTCTCTTATCTCTTCCATCCTTTATAAAAGTGCTAGGTTACAACTTTCCAGAACAAAAGGTCATGAGTGAATGGATCAGTTTAGGGAATACACAAGTCAAATTGTCTCACTGGTAGAGTATTTGAAATCTGGATGGATTGCCAGCATGAAGAGCAAGATCTGCATGTTGGTGCAGGGAGAAGACATATGAATTTAACAAAGAGGGATTTAGTCGATCTATTCTAGGGCTGAATTCTTTAGATTTGCCATATTAAGAAAGGATTGTCCTTATGTCTTACCCACATTATATTACTAGTTTTGGTGGATGATGAGTATTTTTTGTGGATAACAGGATGAATACCCAACTCTCTGGGATTACTCAATAATTTTCAAGTCACATGCTTCATGAGATATATACTATTAAATGCCTGAAGCTACTTAGACCAATAAGGGAACCTATTCCTAACCCTTTTGGAGGACCTGGGCCTGGACTCAAATACCAGTAATTTGTGTGTCACTGACTGTTGAAGAAAGCCCTTCCCCTCTTATTTATACTAATGCACAAGATATTTTCACCTAGATAAACTTGCTCTCACTCCTCCAGTTATGAAGGTCTGTTAACCAAAGATGGTGCAAGAATAGGCTGAGAAATTAGAAAAAAAGAAAATCATCAAAGTAATTGCTGGGATAAAACTTTGAATTCTCTTTGTTGTGTTTGCATTCCTGTTTGCACTCTCTATGAATACTGTAATAAATAAACGGACTCATAAACAAGAGTGTTTGTGGGAACAGCATTTTCAAATGGAGAATGGGTATGTCTGCAAAGAGCACACACAAAACTCGTAAATGGGAGTACCCTACCCAACACTTATCCGCCAACCTAGAAGCAGAAATGAGGCCATGTGATTTGTTTGTTCAGACAAAACTAGCCCAGGCAGCTACAAACTGGTGGTGAAGAAGCTGCAGAGCAAGAAATATTAGTATAAATTATTCATTGTGGATTGTTTCGAATAATGAGCAAATTTGGGAAAATAATGACCCGTTCACACACAGTCCACATGGAGAAAAAAGAAGCTAAAATTGATAAAATTCTTTGTTACAAATTATTTGCTCTGCACGGGGTGTTGGCATAACAGACTCTGAAGCCTGACAGTGCTCGAATAATTAAAATATTAAAATGGCTCCATTTTAATCTTTGATCACATATTTAGATCGCGTTGCAGAAATGTCATGTTTACTCATGACTCATAATGAAGAAATGTAGAAATGTCATTATTAGAAACCCTGTTTTTACTGCATCACGTAGCAAAATTTGCAGGGAAACGATTACATTTCCTTTTTCATTTTGCAAGCATTTGTTTCCCGGAGGAGATGAGGCCCACATTTTTAAAACCAGAGGACCTCCTTATACAGGAAATCTGAGCCACCAGATGGCTTTCTCTTTCCTGCCACCCACCACCCAATATTTGGGATGGCTCCAAACTCGCTGCCAGATTCCTACTTCTCCCCTCTTGCTCTAGAAGCCTGGCTCCCAATTTTATTGCACCCAGAAACTATTTATGATCATCTTTGTAGCATATATTGAGAAAGAAATTATGAAAAACTTACAGCATCGGACCATTCTTCTGTTGGTAAAGATAAAAACTGCCTTCTTCAGCTCATTTTGACTACCTTGAGGCATATGATCAAGTGCAGTCAGTTCAATACAAGTGGAATCAAAGACCTGTTGCAATTAATTCAATTCCTGCACTGATAGCAGTGGCACCACTTTCCATTTGGAGCAGTGTAGCTGAGATAAGCATAGTGATGAGGTCAGGATAAAGCAGGCCATGACCATTTGCTTCAAATCCCCAAAAAAGCAGCCCTAAGGAAGAGAAGTTATTCCCTCTGCTGAAAATCCTACAGAGTTCCTTTGATATCTCACTGATCTAATGGAATCGAAAGAGTACTGCCAAGGGTAGGAAAAACCTAAATGAAACCACGATATAAAGAACAAAGAGGAGAAAAAGTAAATAAGTAACTGAAATGAGGCATGCTCAGGAGAAAGGAAGAAGCAGGTGTTTGTTTACCAGCACATCTGTTCAGAAAATGCTCCTTTAAATCCAGATTAAATATACAATTTTGAAGCCTGAACTTCCTAAGTAATTAAAGATTTCTACTGCATATCTTTCAGAGATAAGCTAAAACAGACAAATTAAAAAAATCTTTAGTTTCAGATGGAGGGTAATACAATTTTTTTCCTAGTGTTTTCTATTTCACAGCTGGATTTTTGAACAAGGAAATACCTCACAGTTTGGGACTGTTCATAGTGACAAACTAAAAAGCTGAAAGGTGGAAGAGCACAAGTCTGATCCTGTAAAGATATGGCTGAGGGGATCTGATAGAAATACCTGGAAGTAGAGGACTTCACTCATTGTGGAGAGAATAAGGAACACAAGCTCAGTCACCCTGCTGTCAGATATTTTTTTGTTCTGATGTTTTTTAAATGAAGTTTCCCAAGGGCTCACCCAATGAAGAAGCACCTTGTGATGAACTGTCACAGTTTTCATTATAGAACTAAAATGAGTCCATGAAATTGAGTCTTAGAAAGTTTTTAACTAGCCAGGGATACCAATAATTGCGAGCTTCGAAAGAAAAGAACTGCCTAATCATCTCACTATTGTTTAATCCTACACTGGCTGAATTTTACTTTATTTTCAAACTATCTTGGTGGGAACTATCCCTGTGTATCTATCAGGCAGTGTTTCCTCAGCTGCTTCTCTTTCTGACTTCTCAAAAGCACATAAAAGCATCTTTTTGCTCTGTAGTTATACAGAGTAGTTTTGAAGCAATTACAACAAAACAAATAGTAGTTTTCAATCTGCAACATGTTTTTCCAGCAAATTTTGGCTTCCTGTGTTGGTGAAGATTTTGTGTGACGATTCTTGATGATGTGAAATCAGTCATTGGCATTATTGATTAATATTCTTTAATTATTGAGGAAGGTGAAATTATATTAACTGGAGAGTGACTCTTGAGCTTCTAGTATTGTCATTTTATTTCCACTGGGTTCTCGAAGTAGACTTAGATTTGTTATTATTATTATTATTATTATTATTATTATTATTATTATTATTATTGTTATTATTTACAGGGACTTTGGCTAGCACACCATATGACAGTGAAAATTTCCCATTCCTATTATAGTTGGCAAAAGGCAGTTCTTTTTTATGACAATAATTCACGTAAGTGCCCTGGCTGAAAATTGATTTTTTTTTTTTTTTTAGCATTTTATAAACCTGGCAAAACATCAAGTTTTGCTACTTTTGCCTTCTGCAAGAAATTGTCCTCATAGCTCCACTCAATGACAATTTGTGGCTTCTTACCAGAAAGCTAGATCTGTTTCACTTGTACAAAGGTCAGTGAATTCCAGCTCTAAAACACCTCCAGGAATACAACTCTGGCATGGGAGAAGGTATTACACCAGATCCTATTCTATTACAGTTCATTGCTACAGTTTATTTAAAGACTAATGTGATGCAAACAGTAAAATTAGTTTAACTTTTCAATGGCTCACTTTTTTTATTGCTGTTTCCTTTGGTTGAAAACAAGTGGTGACCCATCAATTCAGGACATGTGCAACATCTTGTTGCTATACTTGATACAGTATATAATGCTGTGTAGAGAAAAGTTTTGGAGTGATATTTGCCCCTTTGCTGCATAAGAGGAAAGCTGTCCATGCGTCTACTCTTCTGAAGATGTAGAAATAGCAAGAGGAATGTTAAATATATTTTTCAGATGAAAATGCTTCTAACAGCCACTAATTCTGATTAAGTGACATACTTACTATTACTATTAGAGGAGCTTTTTAAAGTGACTGTAACTAGTTTCATGAACACATTGATTCCCTGCTACTACTGAGGCTGTCTAATGACACTTTAGTTTAAATGTCCACTACTATTTAGGTTAACAAATGGTGAATTCCAATGGAATTCTTGGAGAAGTGCATAAGACAAGTCATACAAACACTAAATGAGTGCTTTAATTATTAGTGTTATCACAGTGAATATCAAATGATTTCATAATAACTGGGGAGGTAATATATAACGGAAAGAATTGCTCCCTATTTGATATACTCACCACAGAACTAGGACTCCTTCTTGGGCATCATTCAGAAACTGCAACGTAGCCTGGAGGGCTTTCTTCCAGTCCTGCAAGAAGCTTGAACTGAAGCTCAGTCCACACCTTTGCAGAGCAAGACATGTGTTGGAATTTATTTTTTATTGCTCATTGTTATGGATTGCTGCTATGGCCCAAAGTGTTATCGCTCATACTCAGTGTTGTAGAGAGTCTACACTTCATAACTTCATTTGGGCCACTGAATTTGCATCAATACTCAACCAATAAACAAAATGAAATACTTTTACCACAAGGAGCTGAAAAAAATGTGTTTCTGGGCCCAGGTTTCTATTAATGCTAGTTACCATAGCTTTTCTACTCTCGGCTGGGGTGTGGGGTGTTTTTTTGGAGGACGTTCATCATCATAGCATCTATGGACCAGGCTGATAAGCTCATGCGTAATATCTGTCATGTGTTTCTTTTCTTTTTTGGGTAACTTTGCTTTTGCTAACCCACCATAGAATGAACTCCATTGCTGAGAATCAGAACAGATCTTAGGGGAGTTAATCACCTTTTTTAATAAGTGACAGAGTAGATAAGATTTGTTGACTGACAGCTGATGCCCATGTAGAACATGTCCATGCAGAACTAAAGCTGATATTTTTGTTTTATGCAGAAGGTTTGTTTAGTACTGGGAAAAAAAGTTTTCCATTTGACCTGATAAAAATAGAAGTTTAGAATACTTCTGTCTAACTATCCAAGTAAAACACCAGCTCTTATTCCAGTATATTTGGAAGAATAAATAGAGCAGGTGAGAAACCAAATCCACAGCTCTCTGCAATCATTTAGAGACTGTTCTTTGGATGAAGCTCTATGTGAAGGACGAAGAGCTGCACAGCATACCCAGGAATTCATTGTTTTAGGAGAAAGGCCAAGCACTAGTAGGCACTGATAAGTGAAGTGGTCTGTAGCACAGTGGTGAGTGTCCCTGGCACTGAATGTCTTGGCAGCTAAGACTATACATTTGCCAATTTTGCATTCAAAGAGTGGATTGACAAAATAATCTGATGGGTCCCTTCTCTCTTTAATTTCTGTGATTTAAGAGGAGGAGTCTGTGTTTAGTAACCAGTGGGCTTCAGCTCCACAGGAATAAAGACATTAAATGCAATGTTTCTGATAACTACAAATTACCCCGTGACTACTGTAGCGCCTGGGACATTCTGGCGACCCACCGTGAGAGCTAATGAAGATGCCCTTTTATAAAGCGCAGGATTCCTGGCAGTTATTTTTAATGGGTCATGCTGTGTTAGAAAATCATGTCTGCAAGATTCCCTGGAGTGGCAGTTGGGATGATATTACTTTCAATGAATCACAGCAGCCACCATAAGGGCAGGGCAGTATCTATGGCAGCAGCACCGAGCAATGGCGCAGCATCAAATGAACGGCTCAGCTGGTGACATCTGGCCCCTCTGATCATAACAAATCTGTAGTGCGCAGTACTCCAAAGAGTCCATCCTTCAAGATGATATGTTAAAATGAGGTGTCTTTTTCTGTTTGTCTTGGGTGACTATTCCGGCAGGCATGAGAGATCCTATTAAAAAATGCTGGAAGTAATGGATGAAAGTCAGGTTTCCAGGTTCAGCTCTCTCCTTGGTAAACAATTACTTTGCACCTCATCACGCTGAATTTGGTTATGAAAGAAAGGCATTACCTTTGGGAGATGCTCAGAGTAGGAAAAAAGATACTGCTGTGGGCGTGAAGGCCCTGAGAAGCGTAGGTAGACACCAAACAGGGTTTTTGGTGACTTTCAGATTTCTCTCTCAAGGCTGGCATTTTGCAGAGGAAAATAAGTTAATGTTGGCCATTGCTTTCAAAACATGAAATATCATTACTAATTTCCTGCATCAGTGGTCACTTCTTTGTATGAGGGAACATAACTTTTTTTCATATGTTTGCACAGTGCCTTCCATGAGAGGGAATTTTCTAGGTGGCACTTTGGCATTGCAAAGGCAAGAGGTGGAACAGTCTGTGACAAATTATGAGAGTGAAATGCCAGCCTTTGAAAGGGCTTTGCTTTCCCTAAACCGAGCACTTTAAAAAAGCCATCTGCTTACTTGAAATGGCTGCAACACATGGTGCTCTTCCCCAATCCAATATGTGCTGCAAATTGTAGGCACATGGATCCAGTCAAGGACACAGTGTCTGCCTTAACTTTGGATCTCCTTGCTGTTGTCAGTAGGAGTCTCATCCTTAAACTTAGCTCTCGTGTGTGTTAATTATTTCCTTTTCATGTCCAGCTGGCAGAGTGCTTCAACACCTTAAGTTGCTCAATTTGATCTTTGTGCTCAGGAGCAAGGTAATTAAGCAGGCTACAATTTAAGGAAACGTATTTGCTTTGACTTGTTGCAAGTCTTCAGACAGCACTCCATCCTAAATCATTTGATAATGTAAGATGCTCTGTGCAGTTTCCCACTTGACTGAGGGTTAGTTCAACAGGTCACAGAATCAGTAATTGATTCTCAGTGTGTCTCTGTTGGTTTTATTACAATAATGAGGACCATCTTTTTTCATCTCTGCTAATACGTTACCAAAACCATCAGCTTCTCAGTTTGGTGTCAGGATGAGCTTGACAGGTTGTTAGCAACTATATGATGTACAGAACATCACAGAGATGTCTCAAACTGTGTTGCTGTGTAGCTTAGAGAGCCTTGGGTGGTCATAAAATAAGTGAAAGCACTTCCAAGAAAAAGTTACACCAACAACTGAAAATATTCTTACAGTTTTGATGTTCTAATGAAGAAGTTCTTTATGCCAGCTTGGATTTTTGATCAGTGAAGAATGCTATGTTTCACAGGAACACATGACATTGGAAGGCAGGTACATTGGGTTTACCACCGATTAAAAACTCCTGGAAAACAAGTTCCCTAATATCCTAAGGTTCCATTTTTTCTTTCTTTTTCTTTTTTTGCTAGGATGTACTTTATAGTTAAGCTTTGTGTACCTTGAAAGACTCGTGATCTTTTCAGATTGAAAACAGCAAACAAATAATTAGATGAAAGTTAGGAAGGCAGTTCTATAGGGTTGCCTCTACTTCTTAACTTTCCGATTTGTCTGCAACACCCCCTAAATTTCAGATTAAAAAAAAAATAAAGGAAAAATAGTCATCTGCCTTTTGAGGTAAAACTACCCACATCAATGTTCAGTCTGGGTTTATGTGACCTACGAATTTTAGCTTTGAGTTCTCAAGTTATGTTCACGCTTTTGAGCTGTTTCAAGCCAAAGCTAGGATAACATAGATAAGGCAATGAAGAGAAGTCTAAACAACAGCTGTAGTAATGTTGCTGAGAGGTCTGGTTTGCAAAACCAAGAAAAATTTGAAAACAATGAAACACAATTCTTATGTCTTTATACATTAACGCAGTTTTTGTGTACGTACTACTGTAATGGATTCAACAATGGATGGGTTCAACAATGAAATGGATTCAACAATGTAGTACTTTTATGGTCCATTTTATGACTAGGCAATTATATATTTTACCTAGTCCAAATTAATTGCCATCTTACTGTTCATTGGTTTAAAGGAAAATAGGTATTTACAAGTATGCTGAGATTCTCAACACAAATGCAAAACTTTTTTCAGCAAGGGGAATGATGTGGAATCAGACTTTACTCTTCCTTCTTGTGGGAAAGTTTGAGCTACTTTCCAAGGATATTTCTCTCTCAAAACCACTCCAGGCTTTCCTGTCACACACCATCCTTTGGAAAACAAGTGATTAGCTCAGCTGTGCTCCCCATATCCCGCTCAGAGGCAAAGAATGTTAGTAAGGATATTGGGGTCTCACAAAGGCAGCAATAGACAGAGTCAGATATTAACAGACAGCGAGCCTCAGGTGTGGATGTGGGTCCCAAATTCAGCAGCACACACAACGACTGTTAGAGTCAGTAAGAATTACATTCCATATAATTAAGCATGTAAGTATGTGTTGAACTGACAAGCTAGATCAAGTCCTAAAGCCATGAGAGGTGAAAATATTTTACTGAAAATACTGAAAAGTGTTACTGAATGTTTAGCCTCTACATGAAACTCTGCCACATGTGACCTGGGGTGAGTGAAGCACCAGTATTTTATCTATCAGTGGCAGGAGCCTGATGTTTTAGTCTTTTTTTCCCAAGAAGGCAGGTTAGGTAAAAGGATACTTAAACACTTTTACATCCAGTCTAATATAACAAATAAGCTGGATGAGAGGAAAATGAAAAAAGTGGCAGATCTTGTCCTGTCAGTGGAAATTTAAATGGAAGGAAAGAGAGAATCGCATTGGGCACTTCATAATCACAGATACCTAAACAAGAAAAAATTATTATGTCTTCTGGGCTGTTTTCCTGCAATGGAGGAATTGTTTCCCTCAAATGACTCTTTTACATTGTTTGCTTACTCACATGTATCATGTAGATGGCTTTTACTGCTTTTGTTAAGAGATTAAGTTGCAACAGAGCTCTTACATTTTTTCACCCAACTGTAAACAACATTAGTTTTCTAAACATTATGGAAGTATTGAAAGCTAGTGAGAAGCTATGAAGGTTACAAAGGAGAGAGAAAGCCCACCTATGGCTTCAGGAAGAAGTCACATGCATTCCATACTCATGCTCTCCAGAGCAACTGCTGGTTATGCAGCACCACATTGTCATTGCTTTTGTAACTTCAACTCCATCTCATGATGCCTTGCTTTCTGTGACACCATCTGACAGAAAAAGACTCAGTAATAGCAACACAGGTTTCAAAATATTTCCCAATTTACTTCAAATAATTTATCTTATATCTGATACTGTTTTAAAGTTTTTCTCCTGGTCCCTTAAATCTGAAGGTAGGTTTTAGTAGGGAACTGATAATTTCCTTATCGTTTTTACCCACCTTCCTGTTACTTTGGTGATCACAACAGCATTCAATTTCAATACAATTTTTCCTTATTAAAGAAAAAAAGAAACAACGCTATGTCTACCTTCAGTATTATGCATACAGTACTGGAAGTACAGTATTTAAATGATCCATGATACTTTTGACTTGCAGCTGCCTGCAGAGGCGAAAAAAAGAGAAGACACTATTTTAAGCTACTGAAGCAGTCACTCTTGGTGTTTCAGCTCACCATTATTCTCTTTCCTTCAGCAAAGTCTAGTCAGCCACCATCTCAAGAAAAGCAGTGCCAGCTTTGGGAAGAGCTATTCTCTGTTAAGTCCTAAGATCTTCAAGAGCGGTGGAAAACTTCACATTCTCCCTGCAGGAGAGCAAGGATTCAATGTAGGTGTAAATCTCTGGCAGCTGATTGTTGGAGCCCACAAGCTGTACCTTGTAAATAATTCACTTAGGCACAGAAAAATCTGCATATGAGAATGAAATGTCATTTATAACTCATAGGATATTGGCTTAGCTGAGAACAAGTTTCCAGTCCCTTCAACTCATTAAGTACCACTAAGGAAAAAGGAATATAGATGATGGTAAAATAGACTCTGCTTTTGGCTTGTAACTAACAAAGAATAGTTAACAGTAACCCAAATGAAAATTAAATTCCCTGGGAGAGAAGGAAGGGGACGCGGTGTTTCTCAAATCAGTCAGCTCAGTATAAATTTTACAGGTTCTTCATTATTAACTCTGTTAGAACCTTATCCTTCACATTCTTAGAATCATAGAATCATAGAATAGTCAGGGTTGGAAAGGACCTTAAGATCATCTGGTTCCAACCCCTCTGCCATGGGCAGGGACACCTCACACTAAACTGTCACACAAGGCTCTGTCCAACCTGACCTTGGTAGGACTGGGCTTAAAAGGAGGTATTAAGCTGGAGGTGAGGTGCTGGAAGATGCTGGAAATGTTTTCCTTCATACATTTTTGTGACTTGGAATGGTTTGCTGACAGAAAAGATCGTGTACTCAGACAGAGCACACCTCACTGAGATCCTGTGCTATCAGAGACAAGATATTTTCTTAACTGATCTAACCTCTTGCTTTAGTACATTGTTAGCATCATAAAACCCTGCTTGTAATACTCTGTTTTTCAGATGCTTTTAATTTTGCCAGACTTACATAATTTACTTGAAACATTTCGCTCCCCATGATGAATACTGCTGGAAAACTGTTCACTAAAATTCTCAGGTGAATCAGTGGGCTCATGGAGAGGAAGTAGGGAAAAGGTGTTTTGTCTTTGTTAAAAAGTCTGGGTAAGCTGAAGGGGAATCTGAATGGATGAGTGGGACAGATGCAGGAAAGGAAACCGAGGCTAAGAATTGAAGTTGAATGCAGACTTGGTATTACTTGTGACCTGATACCTAAGTTAAGAATGCTTGTTATCAGTGCTTGTTTCAAGTGGAATAGTGCCTTAAAAATCCAGGGTATTAATCTCTCTTACTTGTGCACACTACACTATCCGAGTTCTGCTCCTACAATGAATGTGGTGGGTTTTAATCCCTGCTTTTCCATTAATTTCCCTTTGTCCTTATGCCATCCTCATTGAAAATGGCAGTAAAAGCGTTAATGTAGTTTTAGTCCAATTGTAGGTTAACTTTATCATCTGCTACATTCTCCCTCTATGTAGGAGCTCCATTTCTTCATTCTATGTTCCCTTTTTATTTAGACAGGTAAGGAAATGGCTTCTATTTGTTTTAATCTCCTTTGCAATGTTTAACTCAGCTTAATTTTCCAGAAAACTTTCCTTTTTAGGGAGGATTCCCACTTTGTCCCCGTATTACCTTCCTGAAGAAATATCTTGCTTTACTCTTCAGACCCTTTTCTTGTTCTTCAAGAACAAGTCCTGGCTTCATTCTAAATAACATAGTTTGAGGTGGTTGCTGTTCAGTGGAGTCTGGAGGCTTCTCTTGCAATCTCTTCCATTTTGTAGGCTGTGTGCTCTGCTATTCAGGTGACTTCCTTAAGTGGCTTCATTAATCTCTGAGCACTTGCATTTTCCTACTGAAGATATCTGACAGACAGCTCACTTCGAGTGTCTTTCCTAATGAAAACATCCTTGATCTGACAATGCTCTTGGTCCTGAAGATAGGCAGTAATTCTTCACTTTCCTTTCTGGCCCCCAACCTACCCTACCCTCCCTGGCATGCAGTTTACTCTTCCAGTTTCTAGACCACCTCTGGAAAGAGGCTTCCTGATTACCCTTTGCATTCAGACAGACCTGCTTCTTCATGTGAACTTCAACTCTCCCTCTTCTTCCCAAGTGCAATTCTTTTTTAACTTCTTCTTACTCTTTATTTCATGCCATTCTTGCTCCTTTTTCTGCTCTGGTTCTTGTTTCTCTTCTTTTACAGTACAAAACTTTATGCTTTCTTTCTTGATGCTTCTTCTTTTTTTGCTTGTTTGGAATTTGTCTTTTATGAATTCTCTCAGGCAAAACTTCTAGCATTAATAGCTCCTTGTAGTGCACAAATAGTCAATGTACATGTATGGCATGCTCTTTGTGCACCTGGCTGTTTTCACTTTTCCTTTGCATTGCTCAAGTTATTCTTAGAGTTGAGCTTCTGATTTTAGAGAAGGAAAAGATTCCGCAACCTGCTCCAATCACCATGTCCCATGAAAAACCCCTTCTTTCCTGATTCTTAGCTCCCCAGCTCCCCAGCTAAATTGTTGTTTCATTTTAAACCTTGTGTTTCAAAGAGCTGAGATTGGTAGCTGCTCATACATCATGGGGAGAGAGTTGTCTGTTAATAGGCAGAGTGTTAACTCCAAAAGCTTGCTCCAGTTGTGAGTTGTTAGACCAGCTGTCTGTAGGCATGAATAAGGTGAGATGTCCAGCTTTCATTGACATCACCAGTGTAAAGGAAATCAAAATAGAAGAAGTCAGGATCAGGATTACATCCACACTCTTTAAAGTCTTTTTATGATTAAAAGTTCAAAAAAAGGACTGGACACTTACTGTATCAAAACATTAGACAGGTTGGTCCCTGATTTAGAGGGTTGGAAATATATGACAGGTGAATAAATAGACAAATGGGCCAAGGTGGGGAGGAAGGAATCTGGATTTTCATCAGATGGCAACCCCATGGGCACCAGGAATCACAGATAGATGCTACCCAATACCAGAGCCAGAGAGAAACAATTTGGACGTGGGGTAACAAATGGAGGGAGAACAAAAAAAAAAAAAAAAAACCCACAACAAAATCCCACAGCTCTTTACTGGCAACAGGGAAAGAAGTAAGTAAATAAAGCTAACCTTTCCCCAGTATCATCAAAACAGTACCCAGAAGAAAACCCCTCCGATTAAGGCTTATAAGGACAGCAGGAAAAGAAATATGTCAGGAATAGTCAAATGGGTTCAAGAGAAGAAGAAAAGCATATTAAATATATTAAGAGAACAAAAAATTATGGAAGAAAAAGTAGACTCATTAATAAATGAGGAGGAAGATTAAATCAATTATGGTTTTAAAATGAGTAAACTACTGAAATGCTACATAAAAATCTGTTAAACAAGAAAAATAAGGGAAGGAGAAATGGATAATTAAGGAGCAATAATGACTTTGTCAAAGCTATTGATGAAAAGCAGGTAAGAGAATACTTAAAACATCTGAATATATATACAGATCAGCAGGTGTGCATGCATTTCAGAGTGTTAAGGGAATTAGCTAATGAACTTACAGAAACACTGGCAATTACTTACAGAAAGTTACAGAGTGTGATGGGAAAGTACCAGTGGGCTGGGGGAAAAAAAGCAGATGAAATACTCAGCTTCTAAAAGGTAGAAAGTGAAAAAAAAATCAAAGAATAGAACAATCCAGGCACTAAGCATCCAGGGGTCCAATTTCTATCCTTGATAAAGTAATGCGCTGTATATTGAAATAGCAATTGACCCATAAGCACAATTAACAATAAGGTTTTCTACTGAATAAATCATGGCAGACAAACCTTATTGCTTTTTCAGATCAAGTTACCAAAGTAGGCAAAAAAAGCAAGAGGAAGGTAGTGAATCTGGACCCTTCTGAAGCATGTAGTTTCAGGCCCTCCTGAAATCTTACTTGAAGTATGAATTAACATTGATGTGAATATCAGCATTGTCATGTAAACTAAGAGTGAAGTGAAGGACCATAAAATAAGGGAAATGGTAATTTGAAATGTTGAGTTGCTGGGGGCTTCTTCCAGTGCCGCTGCACAGAGGTGTGAGCTAGGTCTTGTTTTATGTAACATTTTTTATAATGCTGTGGGAAAGGGTGGAGGAGGACAAAGTGGAGAGTAGGGGATTTCGTTTCCACATGGTCAAAACTAAAGCAAAGCTGATAACTATAAATAATAATGATAAGCCTTGTAAGTGAGAGGCTG
>JBCJKH010025565.1:0-17260 GCA_039877255.1 Loriculus beryllinus
CCTGGGCTTTGGACTTTGATATTCTCTCTCACACGTCATCATCAGGACCTTGTACATTGGCAGTGTTATTTGTGATAGTGAATAACTTGGGTTACCCTGCGTCCTGCAAGTCAGGCATGAAGTTGTCATGCTGCTCTAATAAGTGACAGTGCTCTAAGGCTGGGTTTTTTTTCCAGTCTATCTTATTTTGATGCTCTTAGTTGCATCATGTTTCTTAATGATTGAAAGTGATGGCCAGAGTAACTCAGGAATGATCATATATATATGTGTACTCTGCATAAATACCGGTTCTGCTTTGAAATGTATGACTATCTGAATTCATTGACCTTTTTAGTAGGCAAACTAAAATGTGAAACCAGCTTGCTTTTATCTTTTTTTATGGTGGTTTTCGTTTTGCTTTTTATTAGAACCAAGAGCATTTCTCATAGTTGTTTTGAAATAGGAAAAAAGATGGAATAATGTTAAATGCCTAGAGAGTTAACATGAATTTATCACTGAAGCAGCGAGTGTTTCTTGTATGTTATCACTTACTTTTAAATTCCAATCAAGTGAAAGGGTTTGGTGGAGCTAGTTAGCATTTTAAAGCCAAAAAATCATCTTACTTCTGTAACAACTGGAAAATGTTCTAGTCCACAGTCTGAGGCTGTTACTTGTTTTGCTTTAATTTTTTGACAGCTAACATTGTTATGTATTTTAGCTATTTCTAGTGGGCCTTATAACACTACACTAAGAAATTGACACTGACTTTTCAGCTCTTTTTCAGAAAATTAGCAACTGTCTTGATTCCTGTATATGGAGAATGAGATAATTTAAAGCCTGGACTTAGAGCTTTTGGTATTTTTAAGTTAAACTTGAATTCAGCAGAAACTCAAAAGAATGGTCAGTGCCTTAAAGATACATTTAGTCTGAAAACACTAAAAAACACTGAAAAGATTTTAGAGGATTGTGGAAATTTGCTTCTACTATTTCACATTTTCCTCCTTTACATCATTTCTGTTTGGTAGAGCACAGTGCTTTTATTGTCTCACATCCTACTGCATGTCATTTGCATAAATTTATTACTTATCACAATATATGGAATGTAATTATTTGTTATGAATATATGTGGCTTTCTACAACTGAAATTCATTGGCATATAGAGTTGAAAGGAGAGTAAAACAGACTAGGTCATCTTTTGTTCCTTATTTTATTAACTTGCAGTTGATGCTTTTTCTTCATAGCAAACAGAGGCTGTATCTGTATAAGTAAATAAAATGGCCCCACTTTATGTTGGGACGTGCTCCCTGAGCCATGCAGCTTGGTCATCTATAGTGCTAAATTATTAGTCATTCCTGGTAGTATCCCTGGGCTGGGATAGCTGGTACTTCTAACAGTTTACAGGTGTTGTCAAGGAATGGGCAGGGATCATGACTGTTCCTGACTGGCAGTTTGCATATGGCCACCCTGCTTTGGATGCTGAGAGTACTTGACAGTATGAACACAAGTTGGTTTGTGCCGTGTGGGTTGGGTATGTTTAAATTACTTTTTTCTGTTGTAACGTACACTTAAATAAAAGCATGCTGAGCTGAAGATAATTCTAAAAATGAGAAAAAAAAACCCTAGGAGAGAAATTATTTGATAATGCAAATCTGGAGTAAACAATGATATACAAAGAACAATATTTTAAAAGTATGCTTTAAAAAACCCTTTTCAAGTCAGGCTTTGACATTCTTTAAATGGTTGAGGGACTAATAAAAAATGAAGTGTTACAAGTGAAATGCTCTGGTTTGTAGTTTGACCAGTTGTGAAGCTTTGATCAAAGTTGGCAGCCAGTTTTTGAAACAAAGGATTTGCAGACACTAGGCCCTTTTAGGTTTTCTTTGAGGAGAACAGACTATACAGATGTTGTGTAAGAAGCACCCCATGCTTCTGCTGTAAGTCTCAGCTGATTTCCCTGAAGGGTAGAAAGTAATCTTAAACAGTGTAGTTGTCAAAATCACCCATCCACTTTGGCATGTGGTCACTATATTCAGTACTCTTTTGAAACAGAAACAATATTCTTTAATAACTGAATTGATGCAACTGTTCTCTATCTAAAAGAGGAAATAGTGGAAGTAGAAATATAGCTGACTAGGTTGTCATAGTCTAGTACTGCCTCAGATTGTGTGTGAACGTTTATTTTTCTGCATCACTTTCTCATGATGAGACAGCTCTATTGAAAAAGAGTTAAGGGACATGTAATTAATATGTATTGATTTAATGTATGCTCAATACAATGACTTATGTCAGACAGAACTGACAATGTAAGTTGCAAACTATAAGTGACAAGTGATATCTTAAAGAGTGTACTAACACACTGGGAATGTGTATATGTAGAAGAGTGGGTAGTTATTTAAACATGGCATAGATACATACATGTACTGCATTTTAATCCTTTTTAAATTATTTACTTTGAACCTCCAGGTCTCTGCCCATTCCTTGCTCATTTCTTGCCCGTTCTAGTGTGCTGCCTAGAACAAAGTTTTAATTTGTACAGAAATGAAATTTAATGCATCTTGAGCTTGGAGGAACTTGAAATGCAGATGAAACATCTTCCTTCTGTCTCATCTTAGAAGGAAAAATAAAAAGTGTGTTTTATTAGTCAATGGTGAAATTACGCTGGTTTTCTTAGACAATCGTGTTTGACTGAATAATTTTAGGGCTTCTTTTTTTATCTCAGAAAGCATCATGTCTGAGAGGGAAACTCCAGTATTGTCTTCACAGGAAATGTCTTGTCATAATATTATGAATATATATTTTTTTTGTCAGTTTGCCAAAGGGTTTTTGCTCATCTTGGTAAAATCAAAGATTTGGTTTATTGCTGGGTTTGTAACGACACAGAAATATGTAACCTTACCGTGGTACATGGGAATTCCCTGGTTCTGATGCCTGTATTTTCTCTTAGCAGAATTGCACATTTCTATTCTTGAATATGGATGTTACCTTTTCCTTTATGGAAGTATTTAGCTGGTTGTTTTCTTAGATATTTTATAGCTAGTGTCAGATGTTTAGTAAAGCAAAGTATAGTAAGAAGCACTGAGCTGTCTTAATAGTTTGCCTTGCTGTGTCTTGCTGTTGGTGTGGTATGAAGTGAGCAGGGAAGAGAAGAATGGTGTGAAGAGTCCAACTTAAGTAATTTCTGACAGTAAGAGAGCACAAATAAAAACTAGCAGTCCCTGCAGCATCTTAAATGTAACTTTTTTAATTAGGTGAACTGTTACTATTCATTGCTAATATGCGTCCCCTCCAGTACTTGTAATCTGGAAATGAACAGAGGCCACTGACCTGGCAGAAGAGTGGAATTAACAATTTACTCAACCACTAGTCCTGGAACAATTTATTATTAATATATTGTTGAGAATAAGATGCCAAGAGCTCCCTGCATGAACTCATATGTGGCCTTAAATTACCTCCTGTTCCTTGGATTCTCCTGGAAGCTGCTGAAACAATATAAATTTAGAAAGGACTCTTCCCTGAGGATCTTATACATATCCAAACCATCTTTTATTTTAGTAGACAGCATTCTGGTTTTATGCAATATAAAAACCTCATGAAAATTTAATGCTTCAAGAATATTTGAAGATCTGAACCAGGGGAAGAAACTTGCTTGGGGCTCTAACTGCTGGGTGTCGATCTTCTCAATAAACGTTGAGGTGGTATCTGAGTTCATGCAAGTGTGTATGTTTTTCCTTCACATTCTGTTTGTGGAAGTCAGCTGTGCATTCAGCCTTTTGAGCAGTCAGGAAGGTGTTTCCAAATACAGGCGTAAAAATAGTCCCATTGCTGTAAAGGGCTTTAGTTAGTAGAAAAATCACTGTTGTATCATTGCTTCCTGCTCATGGCAGGGGAGTTGGACCAGATGACCTTTAAAGGTCCCTTCCAACCCAAAGTATTCTGTGATTCTATGCAGGTCTCTTCCTGTGAGAACAGCGATAGCAGATTCCCCTCCCTTGTGAGCTGTGCTTAATGAAGATAGCTGGTGGTACTTGTAAGCGTGGGATGAAACCTATGCGAATGCAGCTAGGTTTGATGGAGTATCTGTTTCTCAACATCTGTTCTTTTAGCAGTTAAGCCCTGCATATATTATAAAAGCTGGCCAAACTTCCCTATCAGAGGGCAGGTACTTATATGTCTTTAAGCAACATCAAAAAACCATCCCTCTAATGATTAAAACAGATACAGTACTAAGTCTGTTGCCTGAAACCAGCAGGAATACACTAATTAACCTTTTTATTTCCTCCTTCCTGTGAAATACAAAAGTAGAAGTGACTGATGTTGTATTACTAATAAGTGTCCCTTAAACCTTTTTATGTCTCCAATTATGGAGACATAATTTCTTTTAAATATAGAGACTTCTGCCTTAAAGTGGCAACACTTCTGGCTTGTATAGTAACATCATAAAAAGAGTAACATTATAAAGAGTTGTTCATAGATGACCTGAATGGCTTTATTAAATATACTGCTATACCTTGCTTAATATCCCAAATTATAAAAAGAATAAATGTCTATATTGTGTTATAGAGTCATGTTAAAAGGCAATTCTTTCTTTAATGCCTCTGTAACAACTTGAGTCAAAGAATTTGTTTTTCACTGGCTGACTTTGATGAGACAACCAGTGCACCAGAATAAGAGAACATAGTAAGCCACTCCTTTCTTAGCTAAACTGCTGCTGGTTCTGCATGCAAAATATAGATTCTTCAATCCCAGCCTTGGCAGGTAAGACTGCATTTACTTGTACCCTTAAAAGGAAACAAATTATTGCAAGAAATCTATATGCTGCTATGAAGTGGAAAATTTCATAGTAGTTACTTTTTATTTGGTTTTTAATGTTTTGAGCTTGGACAGTGAAAACTCACTTTAAAAATGAAGCTGTATGTTCATTGCTGCGTTTTTACGCGTTTTGAAGTCTAAAGGTAATATTGTTTTTTTTAATGCTTCTCAATGGAACTCTTAAATTTCAGTTCTTCAAGATAATGTGTCTTTTCTTTGTTTTTTTATTTATCCCTGGAGGTATTTAAAGGGCTTGTAGACATGGTGTTTAGAGACATGGTTTAGTGGTGGACTTGGCAGTGTCAGGTTTATGGTTGGACTTGATGATCTTAAAAGTCTTCCAACCTAAATGATGCAGTGATTCTATGATTAGCTTGTAGAATTTATGTAGGTGGAACTTGAGACACGTTTTATTGAAGCTATTACTGTACATCTTTCCAACAGCTCTCATAGTTGTAATTGCCAGAAACAGAAATTTACAGTACAGTTGAGACCAAGCACTAGCGAGCTCCATGAGTGCTTGCAAGGTTTACCCAGATTAAATAATGACAAATGTAGGGAATTTACTTTCAGAAGCATAAAGTCTATCAGTTTTGGGTACTGTTGAAATTCAGTTGTTGCTGATAGAAACTCAAATGGAGTCTGTCTTGCAGAATTTCTACAGGTATTTTAAGGAATTGTTGATGGAATTATTATTTTCAATGTCTTATTGTTTTGGCTTAATTTTTATGTTCTTCTTACAAAGCTATTGTATGAAGGCGAAGAAATGAACTTATTGCTAAGAAAGTGTATTTTATAGGCTTAAGAGTTGTTTTCCAGTGTAGTGATTTTAAGGGCCAAATAGTAAAAAATACAAACTTGAATTACCTGATACATGAAGAGAATACCCATATCCAGATGAAGAGGGAAAAAGCAGAAATCTAATCTTGATAATGTCATTGTGTTGTCTGAGTATTGCAGATGATTGTTAACCCTTACTGAATTACTGAAGCATTTAGATTCACACTTTTCCTCCGGCCTCTTGCAATAAAGTCGGGGAACAATCTTTTTTCCATCTCCATGCTCTGTCTCCTCCAAAAATTAATTGGCAGTTATTTTCAGAGACTCTGCTGAGAATTTATACTTGTCTCTGCTGCCTTAAACAATAAAACTTGCTAATTTTATGTTGTTATTCTTTACTTTCCTTTCACATGGAATCACAGACATCCGCTAATGACCTGGGATCCTAGCCAACAGCTGGCAGTGGTGGGAGAAAATGCAAGATATTTATAACTTCATTATAATCCATCATTTATTCCTTGCTCTCTTCATTGCAAAGGAGATACAGTTCAGTATTAAAACCCAAGTATTTCTTTTGCTTATTCTAAGAGAATATCAGTAAACTCCTCCAATTTTTTTTTTCCTTTTTGGTAGACTTTCAGACATAAATAACGATGGTTTCACACCATTTAAAGTGACAAATTACATTATTTTTCTGGCATGAAGTATTATCTGGGCCAGGGCAGTGGGATGTCGAAAACATTTTCTGGTCCCATTGGAGTGAAGCTGTGTGATTGTAGAGAACATTGTGCTGATTCTTCCAACTGTGACATTAGCCTTTGCTAGACCTTTAGAAAAGCTGAAGTTTTTAGTTTCCCCTGTGGGTTTCATTCATGCATGGTCTGGCCCTGAATTCACTGGAGAAAACTCTTCCTTCATTGCATATTGCTGGCACTGGTGTAAGTCAGTGTGTTACTATTCTGCTGGTGGAGATGCACAGCACAGAAATTAAATCTGTCCCTCTGACATGCAAGCCGGCAAACAAGCACCCATGTGGATAGATCAGCACTCAAACCTGTACTCCTGGGTTCCTGGGACAGAGAAACAAACGTGTTGTCTATGTCCTCCTAACAAATATTTCTGTTCTCCTGGAGAGAATTAACAAGCTTAAAATATACTTCCCAATTCACTCAGTGAAGGAGCTTCGTTCATTCCTTAATGGATAGCTTTCACCTGTGTTGGTGATTGGCAGATGAAATACCAGAGTAAAACTTACATAAAATACAATGTAATGCATAAATCTCAAGGTAATCATTAATAAAGCAAGGTGTAGAAAGCTTTATTATGACAAGTAGCTGGACTGAGCTAAGTCAGATAGTAATACAGTGTCAAATGCTGCAGGGTTTGTATTGTATGGCTGTTGCATTCAAATTTCTCACCTATAATCTAGAGATAACACAATAGGCATCCCTGTCAGGCAGGAGAAGAGGGATCTGAGAGTGACATGGTTTTGTACAGGTAGGTGAAAACACCAGGTGGTATTTTTGTGTTGTGACTTTTATAGTATTTCACAATTCCATCTGAATACCTTAATCAAGATTGAACTTTCATGCTGTTAAATGTAGCATGTGGCTGCACATAACCACACAGAGCAGATACTGAAATTAATTTTTTCACTGGAAAACAAATTACAGCTGATAAGATGAACAAAGCAACCACTGTTGTGTCTCACAGGGAGAATTAAAGCACAAAGGGATTTAAGGACATGCAGGAAGTCTGTTGGCGGAGCCAAGAACTGAACTGTCTCTTAAGTTCTAGTGCAAATGCCTCTGCTACGGGCCAAGCTTCTTGAGCTGGAGAGAAGCTGTCCCTTTCACTGCCCTTCTTCCGGTTTGACAGGGAAAAGAAACTGAAAAGGCTGGATAGAGAGAAGGAAAAGAAATAATCCCAGTTGTGAAGCCGTAGCCTCTTAACAAGAGAGAAGAAATGTTCCCAAACTAACCAGCCGATGCCTCCACACCCCACACCCCCCATCCCATTCAACCCAAAAAGTAATGTTGCTGAAGTAATTCTAATGTCACAGTAAAGAGTTCTGAGCAGCTGATCAGCATAATGTGCTTCCCTTTGCTTGTGCTTTCTCTGTCTGTGTACAGAAAGCCCTTCAGCTGACATTTGTTTAATGTTCATTAAAAGAAAACACGTGTGGAAAAAGCCTTGTATTATTGGAACAAACCCTTGAATTTGTTTTCGGATATTCCTTCCTTGCATCCTCTTTCCGCCTTTTCTTGTTTAAATGAATTCTGGGGAGTTTGTGAAACTTTTGGAACCAAGGCTTTCATTATTCTGTAAGGAATTCTTTAGTTCTGCGTAATTGTGTTTTGTGAGACTTTTTCACTTTAATTTAAAGTCTTGGATGCTTCATCTGAGATGTAGCAGCAATGTAATTAAACAGTTTGGTCATAACCCAAACAGTAACAGCTTGAGGGGGCAAGATTCTCTAAGGAAAGCATACCAAATATGAGATACTACATATGTGTAGTTTGCAGTGGAGATGGTGGCAAATAGATACTGCAGGACTGAGCCTCTCAGGTTTTATACAGCTGCTGAAACTGTCCTGACCTATTGGTTGAGAGCGATTTTGTTTGTATATTAAGTAACAGAACTTTTTTTATATATGCTAGGTTTATATTGTACCTGGATCTGCTGCAGTTGTTCTCATGCTCTGAAGCTTTCTGTCTACTGATGAAGTTTTCTGCTTTCTTGTTTGTATGGCAAGTCTTCAGTGGAAACTGAGCTGTTGATTTTATTCACCATTATAAAACCATTTGGTTGGCTCTATGGTGAAGGGCAGCTGCTGGCCATACGTCCTACCTAACTTTAGCCTTTCCCTCTTTCATTAAATCAGTGATATTTCAAAGGCTATTTTTAAATTGTGCTGTGCAAGAAGATAATTTTCTTCTGGGTTTGGTCCCAGTTATTAACCTATGGGAACTTATCTTAGTTTTCAAACATTAGCCTAATGGCTTACAGTACAAGTGGTTTGCTTTTAGTGAGCTGTTTGTTGATACTGTGGACTACGCCTGTAGCAAGTAGTGATTTTATTTATTCTAAACCTTTTTTTTTAAATTACCAGAAGATTTTCATGTCTGAGTTTTTGCCTTGAATAAATAAACAGCCTTGAAATTTCTGAAGTTTCTAGGATTAGGTTAGTTTCCTAATGGTAACATTAACTACTGACCCCTTTAGACACTTGCAAATAAGAAGAGAGTTATCATAAATATGAGACTTTAATAAACTGTTTTACTTCTTTTTTGCTTCTCAAAGGTGAAGTTCCCTCTCTTCTATTCCTTCAGCTTCCTCCTACCTTTTTCTCTGCTTCAGAGTTGGTTCTAGCCTGTTCACTGTAGTCTAAGCAAAATGCAAATACTCTTTACCAGAAATTATTTAGGGAAAAACTCCCAAAACTCTTATTTAGCAATATTGTTCTCTTAAATTTGCAAAAATGGCATTACATGCTGTCCCTGCAAGTTTATTGGGTGTTGTTTTCTTTCATGTTACTCTGAACTTGGCTTGAGTGACTTGAGGAAACTGTTTCCCAAATTCTTAAACTCTAGAGTGTAACAGACAATTTACTATAGTTTAAAACCACTGCTTTCTGTTTCCTTGTGCAATTCAGTTCTGATCGGATTAAGAAAGAAAAGTTTTCTTCTCAGGAAATTCTTATTGCCAAACCTTTTTTTCCGATACAGTGCCCCCATTATCTTTGAAATTAACGCATTTACTACTGTAAGAGTGATAGATATGTATATATTCACTGTGAGGGTGCTGAGGCGCTGGCACAGATTGCCCAGAGAAGCTGTGGCTGCCCCATCCCTGGCAGTGTTCAAGACCAACTTAGACAAGGCTTGAAGTAACATGGTCTGGTGGAAGGTGTCCCTGCCCATGGCAGAGGGATTGGAATTAGATGGTCTTTAAGTGCCCTTCCAACCCAAACCATTCTATCTTTATCCCAGAACAGGGAGCACCCATTGCAGTTACAGTGTAAAATATGTATTTGCTGTCATCAGCTGCCCTAGTTGTATATCCATTCAATGCACAGTAATTCAATGCACAGTAATTCAATGAAAAATCAAAGGCACTGATATTAAGTGAACCTCATATTACAATAGTCAACAGGATAGTTTGAATCATATGCATTAAAGGAGAGTTTCATTATCTTCACGTGTTCGTTAGGCTCAAAAGAAAAGCTGACAGCCAACATGCTTCCGTCTTTGTGTGCAACACATAGAAAGGTTAGAGATTATGGGGGTTATCCACTCGCCATTGGTTTGATAGTGAATAAGATGTCAAGGAATATAAAAGAAAGAAAAGGCTTCATAATATACACAAGCAGCTGGGAAAAACAGAATATGCTGAAATTTTTGATCCAAAAAGAAGTATGAGATTTTGAAAAGAAGAGTTTAAAAACAAAAAGCTTCACACTTCTGATATCCAAGTGAAGATTTCAATGTAAAATAACAAAGTCAGAAATCCTCACTGTTAATAACTGTCCATCACTTATGGTGTATGACTGGATGTGCTCCATTCCGTATTTCATTTCTTCTTGGCACTAGCACAAAAATATGTTCTTTCATTCCAGAAAAGAAATATAGTTATCTGTCTGCTATGCATATTGATACACAGGCATGCAGGTCTAATGTGATAAAATGTGATATAGTCTTAGACTAAAAGCGTATTTTTCAGTATCTTGAAAATACATTATTCAAGAAAGATGTGCAAAAGCCACTATAAATTTTTACTTTTAAGCCAGCAAAAGGGAGAGATGAGATTTTAGCTTCAGAAGATTTCTGCTGGCCAAATGGGAAAGGATCCAAATAGGATATTGCTTCCCCGTTATAAATCATCTGGTAGTGAAGCTCCTGTCAATTTTTGTATCTTTTAGCAACGTGAGGTGCATTTCCAATTAATATTGTCTATGTCATTTTAAAAATCGTGTGGAGAGGTTAAAAGTATCTCAAGTATTCTTGAAAAAGCAACCCAAAAAGTCTCAATTTATTCTATCAGTTTTCATTTTCCTTTGAAATGAGTAATATATAGAGATTTTCTTATCAAGGGTGACCTGATATGAAGTGCAGGGGTTTGGTGCAGTTTTACCTTGTGTTCCAAGCTGATTGCACTTTATACTTCATAATTTTTCTCTTCCAGTAGAGATTCAGATGTTATTTGCAGAGTGGCGCATTCGTTTGACCTCTAATGCATTTGGATTTCAAGGAAAATACATAATCAATCTTTCTAGCCTTCAATTTTAAATAGGATTAACTCAGTAGTGGTAAGTAGGCTACACTAAATTACTACTTTTTCAGTTTCCCTACATAACAGCAATTGGAACCTGGATTTGTTCTTATTTTAATATTTGATTTATGTGCCAATATTTGATTTTTGTTGTTCATATATTTATTTAAATGGCACTGAATTTTTAGGCTTTAGATGATCTCAGAATCTGTCATTCACATAAACATTTGGAAAGCATACACTGTAGTGAGACTTCATCTGAAGTATTTTCTGTTTCTGTCTTCAAAATTCTACAATCCAGATCTAAAGAGCATGTATTAAAATTGGCTAAAAATATCCTGTTGATGCTCACAAGTAACATATAGTGACCAAATGAGCTGGTGTTCAGACCAGTAAAGGAAAGCAGCATAAATTAGTTAGAAGTGGGCACACTTATCCCACACAGAAGCATTCACTTTGCATGATTGCCAACAGTAAATTTGACCTTGTAATCTAGCCATAAGGTACTTGAGATGCATGAAGTCTTTCAAGACTGAGTTTTTTGTCTTTAAACCATTTTCGTGAGAATAGAATCCTAAAATTATTTTAAACCTGCTTATTTTAAAAACAGGTTTTTGAAGAAAGAGGCAAGGAATTTAACATTTTGTGACCATATACCGTGTGATAGACACTTAAAGGCATTTGTGAAAGCTGGTAATACCAAGCTCAGGCTCATGAAGCATTTGATTTGAGCCTGTTATTCTTTACTTGAGCAGTAATTTTCCTTGGATGACATGGAATTTTGTAAGACTACAAGATTTTACACTGAAGCTTTGTTGAAACAACTTATCTGAAGAGGAATGATGTCAGTTGAGGGAGGGGGAGAAACAGAAAGAGGAGAAAGATGCTGAGGAAGTCACCCGTACTCCAGTACACTGGCTATGCATTTAGGAAATAAGTTTTTCTGCTTCAGAAAGATGGTGTAACTGTTGAAGCCGTTGACAATTACAAGGTCCTTCTGCACTTCTGGGCAAGAGTCTTCTCAGTTTCTCGTATTAACTGTTGCAGATTGCACTTGTACTGCCCAAGGATTCGAACTTTGCCTGGGTAGCGATTGCACATGTGATATGCTCAAGTATGATGTATATTTTGGCCTGGTAGTATAAACAGAGGACTTAAAAAGTTTATATGTGTTTAAAGGGAATAAACATATCAATTGTACAAATAACTTCAAAAATTCATTAAGAAAACAAGTAATATCAAGCTGAATATGTTTATATTTTTAACTGAATGATAGGAGCAGTAGTCTTCTTGGTACATTTATCTCTAAACCTTAAATTGTTTTTAAAAAACACATTTAATTTCAAGTTCTCTTGTTTTCTAATATTGACAAGGGCAAATTACAAATACTGTAGTTTTCAGAAATTAAATTCTTTGATTCTTTGAGTTAGGACCGAGTCACAAAACTTAGGTTGCTGCTTAAGAGTTGGTAAGTCTTGTACCTTAATATGTACTTAAGTCATCTTTTTAATACATTCCAATATGATTTCTTAAGGGCAGGGTTCCTGTTGCGGTTTTTCTACATGCTTTTAATATACAGTTACACAACTGCACAACTTCTTATGTAAGATTTCACAGTGAGCAGCTTAACTTGCCTGTTCTACAGACACTTAGACTCAACTATTTCTTGTATCTTCTAATGGAGCATTGAAATAAGTTTTGAATTTTTTAAGTGTTCTGTTGTTACACTTGAAGTAGATGTTTCTTACCTGATGTAAAATAGCTTCAACCCCAAATATATTCATATTGCAGCAACTTGGACAGCATTTTGGTGTGAGTGAACTGCATGGTTAAGACATTTTATTTACTAGACCAAACCTTTCCCTTTTTCCAGTTTGTACTGAAAGTCTGAAAATAAGGACTAATGTGTACAGCACAGGATTTGTTAATTTGAACTGGAACCTGGCCACTTTGTTGTGAGTATGCCATCGAAGTACCTTGAATGATAGCAGTTTTCTTAATGCCCTCTCATAACTTAGAGAGGCACGTTTTTTCCACTATTAGGACAGTTGATAGGTAATAAATTGTAGAATGCTTCACAGATCATCGTGGGATATGGACCAGATACAGCTGGGCAAGTGCAGGAACAAGGCATAGCAGAGCCAGTTAAAGCTTTGTTGAAAGCAGCATTCAGCATGGAACAAACCTAACAGTGCCAATCACGCAGAGCAGCCATGCAGGGAAGATATAGTTTTCTCTGCCAAATGGAGTGTTCTCTGCAGTAAGCCATATCCAGCTCATGGCCTTTGAGAAACCTCATTTTCCTGAAGCTTTATTTCAGAAGTGACTTGAATGAATCGCAGAAGATCTTTTTTTTTTTTTTTCCTTTTCTCATGATCAACAGAAACCATGATTTGATCCATTATATCATGAAATATGTTACTACATACGTCCAGAATGATTAATTGTAGTCCTTTTCTGTATAATCAGCAGCTGTTGATACTGATGGGTATTTGGACTAATGCCTCTGATATTAGCACAGAAAAAGCTTTGATTTCAATTACCCTCCTTTATCCTTAAACAAGCCAGAAATTAATTGCTGTGCTTCACTTTTTTTTTTCTGCAGCGCACTTAAACAAAGATTTTTTTCTGACAAAATTTGAGACTGTATTCAATTAAATGAATGGTAATTGATTCTCTCAAAAGGAAAGTGAGTAATTTCCAAAAAGAACAAACACAAAGCAGTACAAATAAGCTTTTAATAGGATTTTAGTAAATAATTCTTGAAGTTCTCATTCATTATCATCATAGGCACTGTTTTCAGAGTAATCCAATTTTGCTTGTAATAATATGTCTTCTCTCAATGCCTAATTCAAAAAGGACTTATTCGAAACATTTGAATTGAAGTGTCTGAGTAGCCATGTGTATTTAATAGAGAGTAAATGTAACACAGCTTTGCTTAGTGGGGATTTGGAGTTAGATGTTCTTTCATAGTCCAATGTATGTGGAGAGAGAGCAAGCACATAATAATTTGCAATTTGGCTTAAGTTGCTATGGATGTTCTAAGATCACAAGGAATTTTATGAACACTAGTAGAGCATCCCATGATTTTCTGCTAATGGATAGCATTATTCCTATTTTACCTGAAGGAAAATGGGGACTTTTAAACTTTGAATTGCATAAAATTTCAACAATAGTTTGTCTAATATTCCAATTTCAATGCCCAGATAACATTACTAGTATTGCTATCAGAAGGCTTGCCACCCTGTGAAGATTTTGTTTCATTGTAATTAAATCAATTAATAACTCTCCATGATCCACTATGAACCTTCAGAGAGGAGGACAGCTCTTAATGAGAGAACTGTCAGAATCAAGATACTTCTCCAGAATCAAGATACTTCTCCAGACTGCTTTTATCCCTGTTGTAAGAAGTTCTATCATGTGAAGTGCAGGTTTCTAAACTCATGTGGAATAGATTAGCTTGTTTTAGGCCATTTCTATGTACAGCAAACCAAGAAAAAGTCCTGAATTTATTCAGTGTTGATACTCTGAAGGGAAGTGGTCATAGACCTGCCTTGCTCCTGTTACTCCAAGATAACACTGACGGAGTAAACTGAAAGCAACAGGGCTAATAGCACATTTTGATAAATTTATGCAATTGTTATTTTTAAGTGGGGCTTCCATAGATGGAGTAAAACCAGATGATGATAAGTAAAAACAGATGTTGAAACGCTGCTACAAGCAACCTCCAAGAAAACTCAACCCCCAGCCTAATCCCTGGAGTTATATTTTCCCGTAATTTGGAAAGCAAGTCTCATGGACAAAGTGCCGCCTATGATCTTATAATTTCCACTATGTACTGGAATACAGCTCAGGCTATTAAAGTCCGTGGGGGTAAACCTCACTCTTCTTCTGTTAAACTATGCACTTTCCTTCCGTTGTGTCACCTTAAAATTGACACTTGCAAGTGCTTCTCAGTGGCTTTCTTCTCCACAGTTTGTTTTTTAAGCCCATGCACTCTCTTTTTTGTGTGCTTCTGGCTTCTTCATACAGATTCTAAACCTTTGTGATGACAAATAATGTATATCCATGTCTCTCTTTATACTGGTATTTGTAAAGGTAGTGTGGTTTGCTGTTGTTTTTTTTTAATATGACTGATGTTTCTTAGATGAAAGTGGTACATTGGCCTCTTCAGCATATGTTTTAACCATTATGCTAATATGGCAGTTATTTGTTCACTCACTTATCGACTGTGTACAATGGATTCATTTTGCTAGTTGTATTATTTCAGGTTTTTTTCCTTTCTGTCTGTAAAAGTTTATCTTTTTATGGCATATTGTCCTTTATGAGGAATTATTAGCCAGATGTGCTGCAAATGAACTACTGGTTCTCAGTGTATATTCTGGACTTCTGGCTTTGAACTAATTATTCAACAACATAGATAAGTTGTTCCCAATAATAAATCTGATATAATTAAGACATGTATAATGCCGCTGCCTCCCATGGACTAGCAAATGCGCATATGCTTGTGAGCACCCCCTATATGATCTCTGCCGGCCCCCCCCATGCCAGTAACTGGCACACAGGCCCTGGGGATAGCAATTCTCCACTCAGGTGCTTATACTGACGCTCATTTGTTTCACGTCAGCCACCCTAGTAATTGGTATCTGCAGCACAGGTCTTGGCACCCATGGTTCTCTCTCCAGCTGTTGACAGAGACCCTCATACCACTTCAGTTACCCTAGTAGCTGGGACGTAGATCCTGAGACACATTGTCCCACTCTAATTGCTGGCACTTAGATTCCTTCTTGCTTGAGGTGCTGGTACCATAGATGTGGGGGACATATTACTTGAGGCTGACTTCAGTTGCTGACCTGAATTTACTTCTTCCGGTAGCTGGACCCGCACTCCTTAGGTCCATGGCTATACCAGCTCCCTCTGCCGAGATACTCACTGCCATCATTTGCAGGCACCGCTGATGTGATGGCTGCATAAGCTGAGGTATTCTGACTTCAGTGCTGGCCCCAGCTCACATACCCACATTCATCTTCAAAAATAAGAAAAGTAATTTTTGGCCAGTGGATTACCCAGTTCACATGAAATCTCAAGTGGTTGCCCAAAATTCCCCTGCTAAGGATTGAGAAGGGTATTTTTTGTTACCTTAAGAAATTTTAGACTCAGCATTCCTTTTTCAAATGACACAATCTATATGCTCCAGGCCACAATACTATTTTCAATATAGTATTCAATTTCAATATGAAGTATAGACTTCATTCAGTTCTACATACAGAAATGAAGAGGTGCTTGTCTTAATGGAGCTGTGTATTATAAAGATGCTCTATGGAGGCAAAAGTGCTGGCAAAGGGGGAGCATCAAACTCTCCTATATGCTTAAACCATGGAGCTCTTGAGCAAAAGCTGGGATACTTCTTTTAAGCAGCTGTGCTTTGTATAGACCTCTTTTACATGTATTTATTGTTATGGCTGCTGGATATTATTTCCAGGAAACATCCATGTTGTGAACCACAGTGAGTTGATGAGGTAGGCTGGCACTAAGCTGGTCAGAAGTGTTAGGACTGATTTGACTTTGGTTAATGACAACTACCACAGTGTTGTCAATATTGAAGAGTTTGCAAGAAGCTTTGTAAGCAAAAAAACATGGAAATCACAGAATATTTTGCAATCTACTTCTGGGTAATGAAGATTGAAACTGCTTCTGAATAATGTGAATTGTGAATTCAATTCCGTTCCTTTCATCCATGTATCTGAATGATCATGTTGCTTTTCTTAAACAAAAGAAGCAACTTAGTACAAGGGCTTAGCACAAAACCCTCTGGCACCACCTTTGGTTAATAGCCTTGCTATAACTGCCCTGTTTATTGCAGGGGCCTTGGACTAGATAACCTTTAAAGGTTCCTTCCAACCACTCTGATTGCTCCCAACAAAGTATCACAAAGGATCCTGTGCCAGATGAATCTTCTTTATGCTGTCCGTAAGTGAACACAACTAGATTCCAGGGCCTGATACTCTAACAAATCGTACATAAACCTTTTCTGGAAACATTTCATCTTTTAGCATATTTGCATTCCAGTTGCTGGATGATTAAGAACAGTAAACGCATTACAATTTACCCCTATACGAATTAGTATTTGCCTCTGTTACAAACGCCTGTAGTATGGGGAATAAATAAGAGAAATTAGAGATGTGTGCACATCTATGGGGGTATGATATAATTGGTAACACAGAAACATGGTGGGATGGCTCCTATGACTGCAGTGTTGGAATGGAAGGTTACAGGCTCTTCAGGAAAGACAGGCCCGGCAGGCAGGGAGAGGGACTTACCTCCATGTTAGGGATAGGCTGGAGAGTATGGAACTCTCTCTGGGGACAGGTGAGCAGTCAACAGAGAGTTTGTGGGTCAGGGTCAGAGGGAGAACAGCAAC
>JBCJKH010025567.1:0-14927 GCA_039877255.1 Loriculus beryllinus
GACTGCCATGATTTTTCAAATATGATGGCCAGTGGCTTAGCAACTTCATTCACCAGCTCCTTCAGGACCCATGGATGAATTTCATCAGGTCCCACAGACTTGTGTATGTGTAGGTTCTTAAGATGGTCTTGAACCAGACCCTCTCCTACAGTGTGTGTAGGATCTTTATTCTCACAGTCCCTGCGTCTGCCTTCTAACACTTGGAATTTCTTCTTATTCTTCAGTTTTTCTTGTTATTCTTCAATAAGAAGACGACTTCTTGTTATTGTTTCCAAACTGGTGGCTGATCATTATTTTCCCCCTGCTTTTCTGAAAGAAACCTCTTAAAAACGTACATCTTTCATCTTCACTTGAAAACAAAACAAATCATTAACCTAAGGTCAAAGATGGAGGAGACCTAGGAAGTAAGGCCTAGGAGAAGCTCCTTGTAAGGACCAAACATCTTCCCTGAATCAGAAAGCTGTGAGTTTGTAAAAATTACTGGTTATATGTTTATTTCTAAGGTAAAAATCTAATGTTCAAAATGAAAAACCAACAGATTTGATCAACACAGTCAGTTATTCATTATACAGTACTTCCTGCATTCAGAATTGCGATAAATATTTAATAGGAGTATTAACACGTTTCAGAGTTCATGTACTACCACATCAATTTTAAGTTGTAAAAGCGCCTTTATATAATGTAATCTTTTAAACTTGCCCTACAGTGTGACCTTTCAATGCTGTAAGACTTGAAGATTCCTGTACAACTGCAATCCAAACACACTGTTCAATTTAACTTATTTACCTTACCTATTTTAGGAGGAAATAGCGTTTCATCATCCAGCTGATCCTGGACCGAAGTCATCAGGTAATCAATGTACTTTGGTGCAGAGCACTTAATTGGTTTCTTTATGTTGGTCCCATCTGCCCACTGGTACTCATATCTGGGTTGGGACAACAAGAAGACATTTCTTAACACAAGTGAATCATTCACATCAAGCCTGGAAGGCTGCTCTTCCTGTTCCCTGTGATCCCACACCCTCCCACAGCTCTTCCTTGAAACTAAAATCCAAGTGCTCCTGAGTCACCTGCAGCTGCTCTGTGCCACATCTCCCTACTGCAATCCTGCCTTAGGCAGACCCTCTTTTGCAGTCTGTGAAGGCCATCAAAAACTTCATCCTTTACAGCACAACTCATTCACCTTTGGCTGCAACCCTCCCAAACTGCACATGGCAGCCTGAAGCCAAACCTGCATCCCTGTATGCCAAAAGGTGCTGTATAAATAGGTTTCCAAGTCCTGGATGATCGATAGCTACTTAGTCTCTTCTAAAGCTTCCCCCTCTCCAGGAGAAAACCATTACAACCTGTTGAAGGGAACCATCAAGTAATTGTATGAGATTCTCACGCACATGAAAGCTCAGCTCCAGGGCTCAAATTGGTCAAGGCACCTCACTGATCTCTAATGTGAAACTTTACCCACTGGGCTGCAACCACCTTCCCTTGCTATCTCCAGTTAGTACTGTGTGGAAACTGCAGAAGGTCTTCCATTTTAACGATCACACACCTCATATTATGCAAAGCCTCACCCTGTCTGCTAAATGTGGCTCCTGGTTTTGTTTAACCAATTCAGTTTTGTCAGAACAGTACCTGGGAGAACATTGTCACAATAAACAGTTTTACAAGTCGTCGCATTGTGAGTATGCTGCTCACAATGGTATAAAAAGTTCTCATTTTCTAACAGCAACAAATTAGAGGCTCTGGAAACATTTTCAGATTGCATCTCAAACATGCAAAATTTCAATACACATTAAACAGACCAAAACATGTCAGTATTCCTCACCACCCAGCACTACCTAATACCGATACTGATAGGACAGGTATCAAAACTCAGCTGAGGTGCCATGTTCAGCCTGAGACAAACTAAACTGCACACGAAAAACCTTATCCAAATAGCACATACCCCTGAGAAGCCTCCTTCTCTCCCCATCCCCAACACTAGGGGTTAACTCTGTATTTTTTAGAGGAAGGAATGTCAGAAAAGGACCCTTTAACAAGCTCTAAAGAAAAAATGAAATCCACACACAGAGAAAAGATTTCCCGCAGTTAGAATCATCTGAACTGCTACAGGAAATGAAGGGTGAAAATCACATTTCTAGCTCAAGCCTGTGAACAGACACCTACTGTTTTAGTGACAGAAGCTAATGAACTTTATTATGATATGTCCCTGCTTATGGCAGGGGGGTTGGAACTGGATGATCTTAAGGTCCTTTCCAACCCTAACTATTCTATGATTCTATGACAGAAGCTACTGAACTTTATTGTGATATGCACCTTCCCTACTGAAAATACATGTTTAGAAACCTCTAACAGCTCAGTAGAGGTTCTTAAGGGCAAACAACACACCATGTGGAGGATGGAGAAAAGAAGTACACAGTTCACTCCAGCAAGTGCAGGGGAAAAGCTAAGAAACCCCAACAACTCTGGCAGAATTCTCTTATGCTAATAAACACAAGTTATTTCCCACCTATAAACAGAAAATCCAACTGTGCTTCTCACAATAGAACCTGCACAGGACCAGCACCTCCACCACACAGCCCATACCAACATCCAGCTTTGCAAAACGCAGAGCCATGTCCCTCCTTTGGGTTCTTGCTGAACACTTGTAACTAGGGAGGAGAACAAAGAAAATCCCCATCGCCCAATGCTGGTTAATAAACATAGTACTTCTATGCAGGTTCTTAACTTATCGTCATGCCTGTTGCACTGATGGTGATCCTACAACTGATGTAAGAATAGCACAAACCAAAAAGGTTCCAAAAACCAGCTAGGTTGTTTGGGTAAGAAATGGTTGGTCTTTACTGAAGTGAAAAGAATGGACCATTACCCTGAATAATCATGTTTTGGAACAAATTAAACCAACACTTTATTCAAATTATTAGACAAGGAGCTGTACAGCAGGAGAGAGAGATCTGTTCTTGATCTTTATGTCAATCCTGAACTAACTCGATGTCCTGCCCCCCAATAAAAGCTAAGTCAGCACTCCTTACAACAGTCTTAAACAGCCTCTCCTAAAGGGGTTCTGAAGACAAAACACCAGAACCCAGCAATGGATACAGGAACATTACACTTCCACTCTGTTACCCTCTCACTTCAGACATCTGGTTTAACTTCTCCATAGACTGCTACAAGTTTGTCAGTTGTACCCTGAAAATTGTGACTGAGCCACAACTCTGGACAGGTACCTCTGAATGCAGCAGCACTTTACTACCCTTTTGTAAGGCATCAGCCATAAATACTTCCCCAATGGAACACAAAAATCAGACTTTAATGCCACAGAGTGCTTGCTGCTTTTGGTTTTCCCCAGCTACTCATGCTGTAGCTGCCTGAGCTGTTTCAAACAACCCCATTTAAGTTGTTTCAGCTAACTCATACTCTTTTATCCAAAATAGGCAAGGATGAAGCACTGGATGTGAGTAGACAGCAACATTCAGCCTAGAAGCACCAATGAGCACCTAAAGCTCAATGCCTCTTCAATGAACATAGCTTGAGCCAGAAAAGAAGAGGAAACAGAGGTAAGAACCAGAAAAAAAAAAACCAAACAAACATAAATCTTAGTGTTTTTATGCTGACAGGTTCTCCAGCAGTACTTCCCTGAAAACAATGTTTTAAGTGAAAGCAAGCCACACTCACTCAAAGAACAAAATCACCTAATAAAAACCTTGTCAGAATGCATGTTCAAGCGTCAAGCATCTCTTTTCTATGCTGCTTCATAACTATTTGAGTAAATCATGTATTTCTGTCAATGGTTATCAGTCTCTTTGGAGAGAAATAATAGTCTTGCAACCAGACAGCTAAACCTTTAATAATCAGCCTCCACACCCAAATAACTGCTTCTCAGCAGTCAAACAATACAGCAAAAAAATATTCATATCTAATAAATAGTCTGCTCCACATGCCAAAGCACAAAGCAGACAACAGGCTATGGTATTGCATAAGTTCTTTTGCATACTGGAAAACTTGCACTCCTTTCGTACTTCACCCCTAACCATGTTGCAGCAGCAGATCTGCCTGCCCACAGTGGTTTGGCATTTGACATCATCCATTCTTAGCTCAGGAATGTAGTGCCAAAGCTTTTCCTGGTCCATCAAGCTGCTTCCACCTCGCAGAGCTCCTGTCCTCTCCATCTTGCCTTCCCAGCAGCAGCCTTGGTCCATCCTCAGCTCTCCACTAGCAATTAACTGTCTTTAGACAGTAACAGGAGGAGGAAGTGGACGAGAGGACTTGGTTTCATTATTGTTTATTAGAAGGAAGCAGCGTCCTCCCTTGCCACTCACTTAGAAAGGAAGGTATTTTTCTCTTTGGAAGACACTTCAGTAGCTGGAGAACAAAAGAAAACAGAGATGATGGATGTCTGTACAAAAGCATAAACAAGAATCAAAGAAGTGAAACCTAAACCTCACTGAGGCACAGGATAGGGGATTCTTGCCCAGACCACTAAAATCTGTAGCCGATTTATTTCTTCAATATCCACTTAAACGCCTAAAAAAAGATTTTGGTAAGCCATAAGTGAATATTTGCCAATAAAAACTTCAGATCTTAAACTAAAAAGCCCTCATTAACATTTGAGAGAAAAAAAAAAAAGACGAGAAAAAGTTGGTTTGGAAATAGTTTACTTCCCAGGACTAAGAAAAACAACAACGACCACAAAAAAACCCCTAAAAAAACACCTTTCATTCCCCACTCCCTTAAAGGTTCCAGTTTTTCTTCCCTCCACATGTTATAAGAGAGGACATCCTCTCCACCCACAGAAGTAACCTTATCTCTGGCACTTGACTGAGCTAGTGTTGAGTTCTCAAATGCAAAAATCATCTAGCAAATTGCATTTTCAACAAGTGAAAAAAGACCTCACTTTGGGCCAGCAGACATCAAAGGGTAGTACTCCTCTGTGCAGAAGCCCATAATGGTTTCATACAGCGTATTGATCTGTTTGAAGAAGTTGACAGCTGTAAAAGCGTTTAGACCATCAGTTAACACTCTACACTGTAAGAGCAATGCCTGTGACAGCCTTAACAGCACACACTGCTCAGAGAGTCCTGGAATGTTTTTTGTGAACTTATGCACTGTTATCACTTTTTAAGAAGTATTATAAGGGAGGTACAGCATGCAGCCACCAATGTCCTACAACGGCCTCCAGCAATGACTACTCAATTGTTTTAAGTAACTTAAGACTTGTGGGACTAACTTTGGTGTCCTTACTCATTCTTTTTTATTTATGGATGATATTCAGCAATCATAAAAACCCAGACAAAGTGTGATGGAGTTCCACTCCTTCTATTTAACCACTGCTTCATAAATTCAACTGTTTCACTGCCACCGCCTTATTCTGAAAGGAACCATGTCTAACAGACACAGATTTAATGCCCCAGTGCCCAATTCAGGCTACATCACTTGTACTACTAAGAGTATTGTGCCTGCCACCTTGGACAACAGGAGATTTTACAGCTTACAGCTACTTAGACAGACAATTTTCCCTAGGTGTAAAAAGGGAAGCAAATAAAAACTAGTATGGCATGGTCCTAGCACAGCTCATCTCTAGCAACAAAATGTGGTTTTTTCCTTGCCTATCCCTTCTGAAGAGCCTGTAGCCATGCTGCACAATGGCCGTTGTAGCACAGAACACAAGAGTTATTATATGGTTATTTCAACATGTACAGAGTATCTGCCACAACAGTATCTCAGACACACTTCTGAAACTTTCTAGGGTAAAATTTATTTATATAGGTTGAAAAACGAAGAACTTCACTTAAAATTTAAGGAAAGCTATATTTAGGCTGGTGTTATAAATGTCTTTCTTTATGCCTTCCTAACCTATGGCCTAACGGAAGCAGGGCATCCCTAGGCAAATAAGAGGCTATCATGTAATTGTACACTGTATCATAACGTATTCACTCTAAAAGGCAAAATTAAAAATTCATTTACTTTCACAGGAAGAAAAAAGCAAATAATGATGGCAAACATTTTAGAAGCCTGTATGTGTCAAGAACAGAGAATTATAAGGCTTTTAGCACACGATTTTTTGTAACTGGTAAAAGTATCACATTGATATTCTCCACAGTTACCACTCCAGCACTGATTGATAGCTATAATGGAAGTGATATTAGCAGTAAGGCTCCAGGCACTGAAGCTCAAACTGCTGTTATCATCAAGGGGAAATGCTACATCTAATGGTAGATTCTCAAACAATCAGCAAGCTTGTCTGGTCTGACGACCCATCATAGAATCATAGAATTTGGGTTTGGTTTTGAAAGGACCTTAAGGTCATCTAGTTCCAATTCCCCTGCCATGGACAGGGACACCTCACCCCAGACCATGCAACCCAAGGCTCTGTACAACCTGGCCTTGAACACTGCCAGGGATGGAGCATTTACCACTTCAAGATTTTACATTGAACCTCAGTAGGATTTTCTGTAAATGGTGTGTATATAAATTCTTAATGGGATTTCTGGAACACATTGTTCAGATCTTGTCCTCTTTTACATTCGTTTTTTTAATTACTTTTTCTAGTGTCTTGTGGCATGTAACAAAACCCATATTTAATAATCAAAAGATGTAATTTCAAGCAAGTCTGCTTTAGTACAAACACAAGCATGCTGAGATCTAAGACAACTCTCACAAGAGCTTGTATTCACAATGATCTCAGTTGTCTCAGTTTCAGAATGAAAATAAGCTAAAGCTTTTCACTCAGCAGGTTTCTGTTCCTTGCTCTAGTAGGTGATTAATTTAAATATTAATAAATAGTCATCTGCTTTTATTTTGTTCTTGTTGCTGCAATAACAAATCAATTTTCAGTATAATTCAAAGAGTACTTTATAGATGCAGACTTAACTTATCAGCAAAGGCTGGGAGCATTCCAATTGCACATTTTGGTTCATGTTTATTTCCAGTAATAGTATTAACTACACTACTTAATAAGTTAAATTGCACAAAATTGGAACTAACCTTCTAAAATATGCAATTCCCATATGTAGCCGCTGGATGGACTTGCCGAGCCAGTGAGTATTTGTTGATTGCAGACGAGATGTACAAATAGGTGAAGGACTGGGAAGAACTTTCCTTTGCGGGCAGTAGGAGAAGTTTTTCTGTAGGAAATGCCTGATCCTAAAAAGCAAGCTACAAGAAGAGATTTTAGCCTCTCCTCTTCAATTAATCCTTATTTTTCAACATATTAGTTAAAGAAAAATTAGGCTGTGGAAATGAAACAAGCAGAGTGATAAGAAAATCAGTCTGTAGGAGAACATACAGTTCAGTTCCAAATGTGATTATTTGACATTTTAGGGTAAAAGCACCAAAAATTATACTGAGAAGAAGCTGGAATGCTTTGATAGCTTAGTTTGCAAACAGAAGCAGATCACAGTTATTTAAAGTTCTGCTTCATTTTTAAAACATATGCTACTTTAATATGCTCATATTCTTTAAGAATAAATTAGGAAAGTATTTGCTTAAGATATCTTACCTTCTTGTGGAAGCAGGAACGATATGAAAGTTTGAATAACCCTGCATAGTAAGTGTAAACCAACCCTGCCTTAAGTAACAGTATGATCATCCATGAACATAAAAATTTTATTTCCTTTTATATTACATCTGGCTGTTGCAATTACTTCTGAGCATTTTGAATGTATTATTTTTATCTACAGTGCAATCTATCTAATGCACTATTTTAGACCAATTACCATTTCAGTGTATACAGCAGTGATAGAATATGCATGTGATTCCATACCCTGTGTTCTGCTGTGTAGTTAAGCGAAGTAGTACATATCAGTCATAGTAGGAAAAGTCAGTAAATTCACCTCAAAGAAAGTCCAAGTAGATGGAGCTGCTGTGAGGAGAACTAAGTGAAGTTGGGAAATGAAAGTATACATGTATGAGCCTAGGAGAAAGGAGAGCTGGTACATAAATTGGCCTATACCTGCTGCTCTAAATCTGTGGACATTGACAGTGAGCAGCATGGCCCCTTCACTCCCCCTCTGCAGATGCACCCAGTTACAGGATCTAAAAGTGGTTTTACCATTTTATCTGCCTGTGCCAAACAATTTTGAATGGAACCAAACCTAACTATGATTGAGGCTACCCTGCATGCCTGCATTTCTTTTGTCATTGTATTGTGAAGGTCATATGCAAAGTCTGTGTAGCGAGTGAAACTCTCTGACTCTCTTTAATTGCATGCAATAGCCTTACTGGGTGCCTATTCTAGCCAGGATGAATGAGATGCAGTTAAAAACCATGTGTGAGCAGGGAAGGAAGACTGGGTCAGGTTTAGTGATACTGTCTGTTGCTTTCAGTCCTCTTCTGGAACAAAACATGAAAGGAGGTTATAGACATTTCTCAGTGAATGACCTCTTCCCCATCCTCATTCACTTCTTAATCATGCAGAAGATAAATGCTCTGGATAAAATGACACCTGCTAAAAAATCACTCTGGAGCTCATCAATATTTTGTTGCTTTCTACGGTATAAATTCCTGTTATTTTTTAGAAATACAAGCAAAGCCTGATATAGGGCCCAAAACAAACTGACTTAGCAACCACATTTAAAGTTATGCACGCATTTTAGCACCATTCTAACTCAAACTGATATCCATGAATTAATTGACTCTGATGATCACATAAGGCCATGGAATAGGATGGAATGACACCCCTTATAATTACAAAGATCATGGTGTCCATCAGTGGGCATTAAATGCGTGCAGTGTGTCTCTAGCGTGCCAGGGCTCCTGAATGCCATATGCTGTCCTGCCCTCAGATGGGGGAATACCATCCAGCATAGAAGCCCTACAGTTGCCGTTGCAGGCTCCTCTCTCTCCCTCCCCACTCCCCACTGACAATTACAGAACCAGTGATCTTGCAGGAATGAAGTAAGGCTACAAGAATATTGAATGACTGAGTCAGCGACTAGGAATGGGGATGGCAGCTCTAGAGATTGCCTGATAAATATACTTGCCTAAAAGCAAAATTGTGACAAATCAGGTTCTCCTGTACCTCTCACTAGGCAATGAGTTTCCCTCCCCGTTCTCCCCACTACATACAGTGTCATGTCACAGGTGTGTGCCTCCCTGCAAATCCTCCTGGAAAACATCATACCTCAGCCAAGAATGCTTCCCCCTGCGAAGCCCCTAAGCACCACGTGCTATTCTTGGCTTGTTCTGACCTCCTTTAATTTCCTGACCTTGTTCTGGAACGAGCTGTTGGTCCGCTTTTAATCATGCCAGACCAACCAAACAGCAGTCTTCTCATTCCATTGCTGATTTAGAAAGCCTTTGCTAAGCTGCTGCATCTCTTCCACCGTACAGAGATTAGGTCACAGACTTCCTTCCAGGGTAGGTGGCACCATGAGCTGCCAGCTCCAAGCTGGGACAGTAAACTAGGTGGGGCAGCATCCTAATATTACAGAGAACAGTGTAGACAGAGCCTACGGAATTACTAGCACCACTAATCTAACCACCTACATAAGTAAATCAAGTGAATCATCTACCTTACCGGTCTATCAAGCCTCAGACACACATATGATACTGGATTATAATGGTGGATTGGCTCACATGAATTAGTTTTTTTTGAGTGCTTCTAAATTACATGTTACAATTCAAGCTACTTAAAGACACATGCTCAGTTTGGGAGTGGTCTTCCTCGAGACCTCCTTCAGAAAATCTAAGTAATTTATTATTCTAGATGAACCACTGAATACAAACCTTTTTATTCCTACTTTATTTGTCTATAAAGTTCTAAACCCAAGGAGTTGTGGGATAATCTCTTTATTCTGCTACCATGTCAAACTTTTCAATCTACCCTAGTTAGGAAATATGAAGTCTATACCTGTAATGTTTTAATTAAAGCTGTGTCAGGCAATTAGTTGCTAGATCCACAAATGGCAAAGCTGATGCAAAGCTCTGAACCTTTTCACTCACATATTGTTTGGTAAGTAGCTGTATTTGCATTGGATGCACAACTAAAATCATTCACATTAGTAACCAGTCTGGTCCTGTTCCTGTACACCTGAAAGTGCAATAGCAAATCTGTCCTATTACAGTCAAATGACAAATACCAGAGAAAATGTTGCTGAGACTGCCTGCTTTGCCTGTGCTGAGGCCTGTGGATTCCTACCTGCCCTGTGCAATGCTGCTGTGTATGTTATGTCTCAGCACAGCCTGAGCACAGGTTGGAACACTGTAAGTGTGGGTGTCAGATGACATTCCATATGAATTCCCCTTTGACACACAAAAAATTTTAGTAGCATATTCTTAAAATGTAGAAAATTGGCTTTGATTTCTTCTGGGGCATTTGTGTGTGCCATTCTGAAGAAGTAACAAGATTACAGTGCTCACATTGCTCAACCCTGACGTCTGAAATGTCTAAACCTTGTGCCAAATTATTTTCTGCATATCCAAAGTGTGTGCATGCTGATAGGTATTTCTTATCTCCTGACATTTCAGTGTGGGTTTCAGATTAGCTTTTTAAAGGCATAAAGACTATCACTGTATGTTTCCATGTGTTCTCTAAACTATTTCTACTCAATTCCAAGTTTAATTTCTGACACCATGCTCCTTGGAAGCAAATATCCATGTAAATATGAAGGAAGAATGAATTTGAAAGGAAAAATAATATTTGCAATTCCTGAAGAAGAGATGAAACCAACTGATAAACCTATCCTTGAGAATACCTGCTTTTCTTTGCGTATAATCAAATTCCAAAGCTGGAAGTTGGTAACACCAGACTTCTCTACTCACTAGCAAATGTGCATCCAGAGCTGACCAATTAAGTTCATAGGCATGCTCAACGAGGGAAGTCCTGATTCAGAGGTAACCCTACCCTTATTTTGCTAGTCTTTAGTGCTTTAAGACTCCTTGTACTACGTCCCAGTGCCTGACTTTGATCCTCACTGCTTTATAATGAGGTACGTCTTTTTCTGAATTGGTTCTTTATTTAAACTTATGAAAGTGAGATACAAGATGTGTGAGCATGTTACACAGCGTACTTTTCACTTGGAAATGTAAGTCTCACACTGCTTGCTAATGTGCAGCTTGCATGCCACAAATCCAACCCTAATGAGGCAATAGGTTCCTTCAAAAGGGGTGGGTATACCAATGCAGGGTATTAATTTCATGCACCAATATGCATGGGTATGTACCAAGAGGCATACTAATTCCATCTACCAGAATGCTTTTTCCTTATCCAAAATTGAGAGCCTCTGTATGAGCTCACAGCTAATGGTGACTCTGAAAATCAGGGGAATAGTCTTTATACATCCCCTTGAGACAAAAATTGATTGAAATGATTGCCACAATTACATAGAGAAGCTCTATATTTATGAGTGGTAATTAAAGAGGAATACAGTGGTCTAGCATAAACTACAAAACTCAAGAATACTAACAGAACAGAGAAGTGCACTGTGATCTTTTTCACAATAAGACGTTCTTGCATTAAGAAGTTCAGTGATTTTTAAATACAGCAATATTCTGCAGCAGCACTACTTAGAGAAACTGGAGTGGCAATGCTATTTAAGCTAAAAATAGAAAAATCCTTCTCCCCAGCAATACCTGAAGACTGGCTGTGGTTTCACAAGGAGTTTAAGGCAATATAAGTTTGCACAGTCAAGGAGAGCAGCTGTCCTGTCCTCTCCTCCATATCTGGCTGTAAGTTTCTGCTCTTCTCTTACAAGGGCACTATGCTGGAAAACACCACAATGCCATCACGTAGCCACTCAGTTCTCAGAACAGAGCTACCTTACCTGTTGGCAGCTCAGAAAACACTCAAACTCAGTGACAATTTATACAGAGCTCTTAGGTAGCATTTAGCTTAGATACTAACGAGGCGTGAGTGAGTCTGGAATCCGGAGATCCATTTTCACTTAAGCTCCTGACACAGTGGATGCCTGCATGCCTCAAATGAAATCCAGACTAGTGAGCTGATGAAGAGGTTGCTTGAAACCACTGTCTTAGGGAAGTGGTTGCCTACAGTGGATCAAAAGGGAAATCTCAGTGCAGGGCTGCAGGTGATCTATTCCATTTACTTGTGTGTCACCATGCAGAACTTACAGGAGGAGGTCAGGACAGATCTGCTAATGTGACCTCCTCATAGGGGAGAACACCACAGTGGTAACACTCTCATTTACAAAATGGTATTGGTCCTTGGTCAGAGGTGGGAAATTTTGCCTAATTCTTTCCTTGGCCAAAGGCAGTTATACGCAAATCTCACTGAGGTGTGTTCTGTTCATCAGGCTAACACTGCTCTTGGAATGGTCAGGCACTTGCAGTACTTGAAGTTTCCCTTCTTGAAGAGAAAAGTGAATGTCAGGGTCATTGGGCACGACAGGAAACATGACACTAATCCTTTAATGTAGAAAGAAACAAAGAGTGCATTTTAATGGCAAGATGACCAGTTGTAGGTATGGGAAACAGCTCTGCATCTGAATGCAGGGGAGAATTTTGTGAACTGCAAGTTAGTGTCAATTAAAACCAAAACAAAAAACCCAACCCAAACCACAGCTTTGTCTTATAAAACTTTAAGAGTCTGGTCTTTTTACATGCATCCACATGGAAGCTGCATGTGTCACACATTGATTTATTTTACCAAGCCTGCATTTTCTACTGCAAGGTAGTACTCATACCTACCTCCATGTACATGAAGTTATGTGAATAACAATGAACAATGACAGGTATTTCTAAACTGTAGCTTATCTGACTGTATTTTCACTGTCTCAGCCAGAATGCTTCCAGGGTAAGCTGTAGAGCTGCACACTGTAGCACCATCTGTCAGACTTCTTGAAAACATACAAGTATCACTCTTCCCATTTTTGAGTGGTTCTTCCCCGAACTATACAGGAGTGATGAGGCTACAGAACAATTTCTGCTTCTTTCCCCCTCTTCGGGGCTGCAGTGATTTCCTTTCATTTTTAAGATGCTTCCAATTGCTAGTACCAAGGAGCACAAAATACATATTGATGTTACAAAGACTGTAAACAAGGAGACTGCTTGAAATCCTGTGTCATAGGCCTTCTGAAATCTTTCCACATACATCATATCCAGAACATTCATCCTCAGCCTTAATACCAGTTAAAGCAATCTGAAGACTATTTCAGATTGGACTGTCCTGCTAAACCAGTATCACTGCTGCTCTTTACTTAAGAGTCTTTTTATGAGTTGCCAGTCAGGTCACACAAATTCTCAGTTCAAAGAGCAGGACAATCAGCTACCATGACCTCACAGCTCCACAGGAGCTCTCACATCAACACAGAACACCTCACTTACATGAATTCCCAAGTGCAAATCAATAGAGGGGATACAGAAGAAAACAGCAAGAGTTAGCCACAAACTTTGATGATCACCAAATTTGTATTGAAAAGACAATCATAAACCGCCTGTTCTAGTTAAAGACTGCATTCAGTAATAAAGCTTTGTTTTGTTTTGAAGAATGAAGATCAGTTGCGATATGTTATTTCTAATTTACTTTCACAACATAGAGTAAGCAAATATTTGAACAGGGAGACAAGGCTTTATCAGCTGCCCTTTGAAGCAGTCTATGAAGAAGGAATTGCAGCTGCCATCATGAGGTAACACCTGTATTCCTGGCTGTAAAATGTCTGGAATTCAATCAGATTTGAACTTTGCAGGGTGTTTGCATACATGGGTCAGTTCACAGCTCTCTGCTCTCTGGACAGACCAAGACAGCATGGCTTGTTCCCCTTTGAAGTCAGAAGGGATACTTTCTTTCTGAATAAGCACCGCTTTTCTCCTATCTTCTCAGCAAAACTAAAAGTCAAAAAAATGGACAGTTTGGGACTCTACATTTGATAACTGATTACAGCCATGAACAGCTACCAGGCCTGATGCAGTTCTGCTGTATTAAATGAGATAATTTTGTATTTCAGAGTACTCCATCTTAAATACAGACTTACAGCCAACCCATCAGGATCAGAGGAATAAAACAGACAGCGAACATCCCAAATTTAGCAGCTATAACTAAAGCACAAGTCAGGACACTGTAAATTGTTTGCCATATCTGAGAGACATTTTACAGGTCTGAGAGAGAAACAGACTGCTGAGAGTGGCCAGGTGGCTGGGAAGCACTATGGCACCCTAAGAGCAACTGAGAGGGTTTTAGTGATACTGCAGCATCTTAGCACACAAAGGATGTGTTATCTAAAATGATTTGCTTTAGCTGGCCACAAGGAAGTGAAGTGGGATGTTTTCTTCTGAATCTGCTGCTCTTGCAAGAGCCTCTTTCTGATTGTTCATAGGCATGAACAGTTTGTAAATGTCCTTGCACTGAACAACCTTTTGATGAAAAATGTAAAATGGCTTTTCTGAAATCAAGAGCAGAGGATGAAGGCTGCGTACCACAATGAAAGTATTTAATTTACAAACTCTAGTTGTGCTTCAATTTTCAAGTTTCATTATCAAAACGTGCTAGGAACCTACTAGAGGAAACAGAGGGTTTTTTGTTTTTTTTTTTTTTTTTTGTATTAGATCAAATTCTCTCCCTTAATTCTTTTACTGAAAAGAGCTTTTTCTCTTCTTTTTGTGTGTGCAGCCTTTAATTAGTCTGTTCAGACACAAGCCCTATTAGCTAGAGTCTGTCACAATTACCCACATTAAGTAGCTAATTACTCCTTGAATAGTCTTAAGGCTACCAGCAATTTCAGTGCAGTTGGCAGCCTGGAGGCCCTAGGAGCTGTTCCAGCAACCAAGAATAGGTGGAATAGAGAGACGGGCCAGCCACGACCCTTTCTCCTCAGCCACAACCTAACAGACCAAATGAGTTCAGATTCCATCACGTGGACTTTGGGTGCCTGGGAAACCAGGGCATGACATCATCTGGTAGAAAGGAGACAGCAACTCATACAGCCTCTGTAATGCTCTAAGAAACGGTCACTTCTCTACACAGTGGTGAAACTTCTG
>JBCJKH010025569.1:0-37279 GCA_039877255.1 Loriculus beryllinus
TATTTTATTTTATTTTATTTTATTTTATTTTATTTTATTTTATTTTATTTTATTTTATTTTATTTTATTTTAATTTATTTTATTTTAATTTTATTTTTTAAATGAAAATCCACAATCTTTAAGTTTTAGCACTTGTGCATAGAACATGCAGCATATGCAACTGCATAATAAAGGACTATGAAAATGTCTGGAATTTCATGCATCTAAACCCGTTAGTTTTTCTGAGCATAAAGCACATCTAGGTTTTATTTGCAAAAGCATGTTTGAAATAAGAAACAGTGCCCCTTTAGTATAGCACAAGACTTATAATGTGCTATGACACTAGAGACACAAATCACTTCCAGATGCAAAATAGTACAGTTTCTTCTCATTTCAAATATTGAAGCACAGAGAATAATGTAAACACAGTATATTTTTATTGTTTTTCTCAAATTATGCCAACTTACTGCAGAGATCCCGACTTTCAGTCAAGTGAATGAACTTTTGTAGAAAATAAAAGGCATTCTGTTTTGTAAGTGCAACTACATGTTAATTGTAGTGTTCAAAGTTCGCATTAGAAGCATCCAGCAGGGAGATCTTAACAGCTGCAGAGACAGGACTACTAATGATGAAGTAGTAGTATGCTTTATCTGGGATTTATGACTTTATATCCCACTGTTAACTCCTACATGTTCTGTTGTTTCAAAAGGCTTCCCCCGTCTCCCTGAAGAAATTACTTTGATTACTCTTTTCTCCTGTGTGGTATTATATGAAATCAAAATTGTTAAATTTATGGTAATATACTCATTGCCATAGCATCATACTCCTGTTAAACACAGTATCATAGCTTCATTGTCATGGTGGCATAGACCCCGAACATTTAATTTAAATAGGATTTCTTCAGTAGTAGAATGTCAGTCAAACATCTGACCAGGATGTTTGACTTCTTTTACTTTTTATTTTTTCCACCAAAGAATGTCACAAAGACATATCTGCTTTAAATGATTTAGTGACTTCGACAACGGCTTTTCTAAATTTACAGAGCAGTTTGTTGTAATACAGAGATGTTAATTTTTTTCTAAGTTTTTTTTTCCCGTGTAATACAGTATTTTTAAAATGTTTTTTCATGTACTAATTATACAAAACACCTATAAAAGTAATGCTGGTATTTGGGAAATTCTGATGGAAATCTCTTCAAAAAGCTTTTATTTATGGATTTATATATATATATAATTTTATTTTAGGACAACTTAAATGTCATTTTTTAACCCAATGCTTAAAATTCTGTTATGTTAATTACCTTAACTGTCATAAACTTAAGTGTCAAGCTTTCTTCTAGTCTGTGTCCATTAGATCTTTTTAACATAACAACTGAAGAAGACATTTTGTGTGGACAAATCGCTTTATTTCATCTGTCAACAGTTTAAAAAACCTGTTTGTCCTGTTACTAAAAGCTGAAAATCAGCTCAAGGTAGATGTAGGAAAAAAAATAAACATAAAACATTGTCCATAAAGACTTACAATGTTCAAAATAAGGATCAGTGTTGGGACCGGTCTTGTTTAACGTCTGTCGCTGACAATGACAGTGGGATTGAGTGCACCCTCAGCAAGTTTGTGATGACACCAAGCTGTGTGGTTCGGTGGGTATTAAATCTAGGCTATAAAAGGATATAACTTATTTAAGACTAAACTAATTAAGATACATACTGGAAATAACCTAGCATGCTTATCTTTCATAATATCCATCCAGTCTTAACAGTGAAGTTTTTAAATACATTAGATTGCCTTAATGTCAGATAAAGCTTCTGTAAATGCATTGTCCTTAACCTGGGAGAGTATTGTATGAATACGAATATCAAAACTAGTTGTGTTGGAAAGGTGTTTATATACTGACGCTATAGATGACACATTATCTTTTGCTGCCAGCTTTTGAGCTTGTAGATGTGCTTTCTGTAGTTTCATTCATCTTCCCAAAGTGGTGATATCTGTCCTGTAATATTATTCGTAATTTTTAAAGGAGTTAGAGTTTTCTGTATTAAATGATCTACATGCATTGCTCTTACAGTCTTCTTTGAACAAGAATTAGAAGATCAAAGAAATTGTGCATATAGGCTTGCAGAAGTTAGGTTATAGAGCAAACCACACTGAAGACATTTGAATGTATATTCAATTTAATCACTACAAAATAATTGTCATCTGAGCTTTGGCTTCCTTTTTCCAGAAGAGAAGTGCGTTATTATCATTAAATCGAGACCTAACTCACTAAATTGGTAACCAAAATAATTATGTATTTTCCTTTAATAGCTGATTTCATAAAGGTAGAATAAATTAATGAGGTCTGGTATCTTAAATTGTGGAAGAAGGTAAAATAGCGTTCCAGATACTCACCAACAGTTCATGACTACCTCAGGGCAATTTCTTTTCAAGCAAGATAGCATACTTTGGCATGAAAAGAAGGGTACTGAATTGGTATTTTGAGACTAGGCTCTTCTCAATTCTGTGACCACTGAAATTTTGAGGGTTGCTTATCTGGAATCGCTTTGCGTTTCTGCACTAATCCAATGCCCAACTTTCTTTATTCTTTTTAATTCCAATAATATGTGTCGTCTTACAAACTTTCACTAGTGCACACCTTTTAGGTTTAATAGGGAAGAAATGTAGGTATCTCCTTCTAATTTGGACATGTAATTTAGTTTTAGTTGCATTATATGCTTAGCTTAAGAAATGGGAAAGCTAAGGGTCGTGTATCTTGCCTAGGACTGTTAAGCTAAATTGAACATTAAGTTGGTGGGCTGAAAAATACTGCTCTTCAGTGGAAGAGAGAGTTTATGCCTGTAGTCTGAGGAATTTTTAGAAAGAACGTTTAAAAAAATATTCTTAGTGTCCATCATAATGAACTAGAGTAGGATTTATATTGAATATTAAACCTTTTGTCTTCAGAGCTTAGTATTATTTTGCATCTTGAGAAACACGTCCCGAATGCTACACATCCAACAAATTAGGCAAAAAACCCCTCAAGCTGTTGTAGGTGAACTGCTGGTATGTGCTTGATTAACCTTTGGTAAGACTTGGCACCTGAGGGCAGTCACTATAGTAAGAATTTGCAGGACATTAAACGTGCAAAGTGTGGTGTAATTGTTTGCCAGCCTTACCTTTGCCTCAGTTTAGTCTTTTCTCACCTCTTTTTGCAGCGCAAGTGTTACCTGCTGTTGAGGTTCTCTGCTTGCTCAGTATATGTGACTGCTTATGCCACTAGTCATACATGAACTGTTTCTCACCTAATGTTTTTTCTGCTCTGCTCCAGTAAGAGAACAAAGCACTACTACCTCTGTTAACCTGAAAAATTTCTGGAGGGAAATGTTGGACAGTGTTGTAGCTTTACCTAAGAGTTCGCAGTCCCAATTGTAGGTCGTGTCATCTTGAAAATCTTGTGCTAAATCAGCCTTGTGAAGTTACATGCCCTTTTAGCATGCATTATTCTTTTCAACTATACAAATAAAATAGGATTTGTCTCTTACTGTAACTTTTAATAATTGCTAAAACATGTAATAATCTGTAGGGCTGGAGCTGATGCATTTCTGAAGATTTTATTTCCTGGTCTGTTTTAGCTCATTGCCCAGAGTCACTTCATGATGGTAATTTGTTCAGCACATATTATTAACAATGTTACTGCTATGTAGTTCAGTTCATTATACAATAGTAAGAATAACAATGTAAGTCTGAAAATACAGGGTTTGTGTACTGATCTGTTGATGAAACCGCTTTATTTTGCAGCCATCTCCAGATTATGTTGCTGACATGTACTTTTACATTTTGTTTTCCAAGTAGATAACATTTGGAATTACTCAAAATCGAATTCACATGTGGTCTACCTATTACGGAGGCTTCATATTCACAGTTGTGTTTTTCCACGTGGAATCGCTTCAGTGTGGTGCAGGAATGTATAATTAGGGAAGCATAATGAAATGTTCTGTTCACAGAAAAATGTATGGCATCTCAAATGCTGACCTTCTCTGACATCATTAGACTTACGAATTTGTGATACAAATATAGTGAAGTGGCTTATCTAGGTTTATTGACATTCTGACGCACTATGTTTTTATATTGTACTCCCTTTAATGCTTGTGCATAGCAATAGCAAATGTTTTCAACTTCCTTAGATGTGTATGGCCACTATTTGTGATTTGTCATGCTTGTTAAGTTTCCCACAGTAGGAGAAAATAATGCTTGTTCCTACTAATTTGGAAGATCAAAGCATGACATAGAAACAATGTGTCAACCAAAAAAACTAAAGCTACCTCTCAATCACACTTATGTTTTGCAGGATTGTTTAAAACATACATACTAGTTAAAATTCTTCTAGTTCCTGTGTATATTTACTACTTTTTGTTTTAATTTAATTTTTTTCCAGGAAGTTTGTTCTCCCAGATATTCAATCCACATTTCAGTTAACTGGCTTCCATTTCTCTGTGAGGCTTTTCCATAGTGTTTTTTTATTGTTACTGATTTTTTTTCAAGTAAATACTTGGGATGCTGTATGTAAACAAAATATTTCAGGTAGGACTTTGAAATACGACAAAGCCAGATGGTTCTGTCTCAGGTATTCCATCTGTCCTTTATAGTGTTCATCCTTTACAAAGTGCATATTAACTGTTTTCATCTCATACTCTCCCTTCTAAGTCAGTAAGTAACTTCCCCGGCAGAATTGTAGAATGTTTAATGTTCTATGTGTCACAATATCCAAAAACCTTAAAGTATGCTTAGCTTTTTTCACCATTTGGAACAAGTTTCCTAAGGGAGGTGGTGGAATAACCGTCCCTGGAAGTGTTCAAAGAAATGTGTCACCCTTAGTGAGATGGTTTAGTGGTTGTCTTGGCAGTGCTGTGTTAATGGTTGGGTTTGATGATCCTAAAGGTCTTTTCCAACCTGGTTAATGTTGTGATTCTATGATTTGTAATAAAATACAGTAGTCCTTTGTGAACATTATAGAAAGACTGCTAAAGAACACTTAGAGCAGTAGTTTAGACATTCCTGTTGATGTTCTTCCTTTTCAGCTATGCATCTCTCTCAAAGTGAATCTAACAGTAGCCAGCAGAGGAATAACTTTCTAAGTGAATATTGTTTTGCAGTGTATTTATAGTCTGTATGCAAATATTTAGTTAAGTATTTAACAATCACTTTATTATCCAGTGTAACATAATTAGTAAAACACTTCATTTACTTTATATTTGGTGAATTTTTCAATATTGGTCCCACATATCACTTGTAGGTGTAGCTATTAAACCTGCAAAAAAGCTGCCTTTCTGCTCTTAAAAAAAAAAGAGGCAGGTGTGAAGTGCCTGAATCTGTTTCTGCGCCTTGAAGCAATGGCTTTTTTGTAGGATATGGAAAACAGAGCTCAAGAATTAGCTGTATAACCATTAACATGTTCCTTAGACCTATTTTGTGTTGTAATCATTTAGTTTTAATGAGTCTAGCCTTCTTTGAGTAAATAAGTAAAATGCAGTCTGGGTTCTCAGATCAACTTCCACACTTTTGTTGCCTGATGTAGCTTTTCAGTAGCATGGTACTGTCATTAACTGATTGCTCCATAAGTTGAATATTCTACAGCACTCACCTCTTGAGTTTTTTCTTCTTTGGTGTTAAAGGAAGAGGGGTCAGTTTTTGCCTTTCTACACTGAATTGACTTGCCCTAACTACAGTCCTTTAATGCACCTGACTAACTGCACGTAATATGTATAATTTCATTTAGTACTATCACACTTCATTGCATTTTTCTTGAACTATTAACACACACACATTTATTGTGACAGTTTGTTAGTTCCTTTAGAAACAGCTTTAGGTGAACCACAATCTTAAAGATAAAAGGCAGCAGAGGTTAATTTTGGTAGGAGCACATTTTGTTTGTTGGCCCAAAAAGTCAAGATAACATTGAAAGGAAGAGGGGGAACCTGTATGTTATGGTAATACGGTACGAGAGCCAAAATAAGGTGATAGAACATCTAAGTGAGCAAAATAATTTTGTTTTAAAATGTTTCCTATTAGAGGGAAGGCAGGATATTAATGAAAAGAAAAATCTTTGAAGTATTTCATAGGTGTGAGGCACAAAGAATGTTTTAATCCATTTTTATTTCAACTAGCACTGTTACTGTATCATATTACTAGATTTGTTATGATTGTTTGTATAAATTGTCTCAAGTAAAGTTGATCTTGGCCTCTAAAGAGAAGAAGCTGCTCATAATATTGGATATGTGTAGAATGCAAATGTAACAAACCTTTGGAATAAGCTTTTTATGACAGTAGGGTAAATGAAATATCATGAAAGCATCTGTATCTCATATTTTTTTTTTCTTGCAGGATATCTTGAATAATCTTGATTCATGTGATCTTGAAGATGATGATCTCATGCTTGATGTGGACCTGCCGGAGGACCCACCTCATGATAAAGGTTAGTAAATTAGCCAAGCAGTCTTAATGTGAAACTGCAATGTGGACTTAGGAGGTTTTTGAATTGTATTTTTCTGACTTCTGCTTTAATAAGACAATGTATTCTTCAAATTTTTTTTCTGTAAGTAACAACTCTTTTCTGACATGTATGAAATGTAATATTGCTGTTCTGTCAATTACCACTCTTGCATTTGAAGAAATCTCAAGTTAGAAATTTACTACCTTTCGTAAAAATGCAACCTTGTGGCACTCTGTTTATTAAAGTTATTTTGGTAGAATAAATTTCAGACTTTCAAGTTAGTCCTTCAGTTTCGTGCTTCAGCTGCACTTGAAAATGTTAGAACAGCATTTTTTCAGCTTTGAATGACAACCTGATTTTTTTTTATTATTATTTTCTCCTAAAAAATGACAATATATCCTAATATATTTTATACAATTCAGAATAACAGAAGCCTTAAGGTTTACAATATGTATTTTTCAAGGTGTTTTTTATGCACTCATGTGGTTAGTGTGTGTGCTGGCAAAGAGGGTAGTGGTACTTAGATGCCCTTAAAATAATACAAATGTGGACTAGAATGAGCTAGGTAAGGGAGATTGTTGTCACGGTTTCTCAAATCCTGTCCTGGAAAACCAGAGGCATTTGCTTTTGGGCATTCCTGACCTATTAATAAAAATTGTTACTATCAAATGATTCTCCAAGTTCAGTGGAGGCTAATATATTTTGAGGTGAATGGAAACATTGAATATGGAGCACTGCAGCATCCTACCCTGTAACAACAGGCACAAGTGAAGACTCCTGTATGTATGTTGGATATGAAGCCAAATTATCAGTAAATAAATACAGAATTTACTATGTACCATGGTGGCACATCGTGTTTTAACAGTGTGCACATATGAAATGCTGTACTTAATATCTTAAATCTCAGAGTAGGTTTTCCAAAGGACTTATGTGCAGGGGTGCTTATTGACAATAGCACTGGTATTCAGCTTTTCTGCCCAGATAAGTGTACAGTTTCTATCTTTTTACTTTTTTAGTTTTCTAGAACAGCTAACAGTCCAAGCCTATGGGATATTCTTTCAATAAGGGTAATTCTGATTCTCTTGGGGAAAAAACTAAGAAACATTTTTAAAGGGTAGATCAATTTCTTATAAGTTTCCTTGTTCATAAACATGCACTGCATCTGCATCAGTAATTCTATTTCAAATTACAGATTTAAAAAATATGTGCATGTTAAAGGTGAATGTCACAAAACAAAAAAAATAGTTTCCCATTTAATCTAGACACAAATGAGAAATGATTGTTTTTAATCCATTGCTTTCTAAATTGCATCAATGTAATAAACTTAAATCCACTTCTACAGCTAAGTATCAATAATGTTTGTATAGCTGGAATGTGCTTTGTGGCTGACAACCTGCTGTGATGTTTTGGGTTTTTTTGTTTGTTTGTTTGATTGGTTTTTTGTTTTTTTTTTTTTGTTTTTTTTTTTTTGTTTGAGGTATTTTTTGGTTTTTTCTAAGTTGAGTTTCTTCATAAAGTTAGTATGACATAAACTAGGTGCCTCTGGTATAGTCGTGTCTTGAAATTACTGAATTAGCAAAAAGCATCTGAAAAGACAAATTCAAAAGCCACTTTCAGGCTTTCCTATAAGTAAACATGACCACATGAAAAAGTCAGTGTCTCAATGTCATTTTATAAAGCTGGGAATCATAATAATGAAATTGTGTATGGAATTATCGAGGGCTTGTTTTGAATAGACACAGCTGAATTTTCATGTGTTACGAGCTGTAGAAAGAAGCTTGGAAACGAAAATAAATTATCTGTTACTTTAGGTGAACAAGATAATTTTCTTAAGTAATTTTTTGATTATCAAACTAGATGATAAAATCTGAATTGTAGATATGAGTATTTGTTACAATAGTATTTAACAGCATTTATTGCCAACACTGTCATAGTTACGTGTGACTTCACTGACATCAGCCTCTTAAGACTTTCCAGGTCCTCAGAAACCCTCCTTGTTTCACTTTGGAGTCTGGGATGCGGCTTGGACGCTATTTATAGAAACAGTTCTAGCTCAACAAGTATGCAGTGAGTGAGGATGGCAGTTTTAAATCACAGGGTAAAACTGGGCTCACTTCCCAACAACACACAGGCTGGGAACTAAGCAGGAAGGAAGGCCTGTTTATGAGCGTCTTGTGCGCAACTGTGTCGGAGTAGGCAGCCGAATAAAACAATGTTCTCCTGTGTAGAGTTATTCTCCTAGCAAAGAACTGACAATGTGAGCAAAAACTCCTTGGGTAAGTAAAGGAGTGAGTGTGATGGCAGGATAGCAGCTTATTACTTTTTTTTTTCTTGCTGTGTCTGACTGCACGGATAGCCTTAGTTTTGGCTTTTCTTGTGGTTTACAGGCTGTTGCCAAATACAGCTTTTGTTCCCTCAAGAAGTTTGTGGAATCTGCTCTGCTTTGCTTTGCAGAAGTTAGTGTTTTAAAAAGAGGTTATTTTGTTTGCTTTTTTTAAATCAGGCTTTCTGTCAAAGTAAGTAAAGATTAAATGTCTCTGAAGTAAAAAAAAAAAAACCAAAAAACAACAAAACAACCGAAGATAAATAGGATGAGAGATGTATGTATTTTAAAAAATGAAACTGTTCTGTTTGGCATGAAGTACTGGCCTTTTTTAAAATGTCATTTTTCTGTGTTTGTTGTTTGAACTTTTTAAAGGCCTGAAGATCTGTCAGTAAGAAAACCAGGAAAACATTAGTCTTGGGGTTTTTTTTCTTCACCGTAGCTCTACCTCCTCCAAATGATTTTGTGCTTAAACTGAAAATACTGCTAAGGTTGATTTCTGTAGTTTCTGCTACAGGTTACTTTTATTCTTGTAACAAGTTTGTATGCTGGTAGAAGTGTGACATTGTTACAGAAATCTGCTTGACAGTTCTAAGATACATACAGTTTTTGGATCAGTTAAAGAAAAGAAAACCCCACAGATTTTACACTGCATCTGTTGCTAGCACATACTCAATATTTTATTCACAAGGTCTTAGGAACAAATTTTACAGCTGCCTTTTTTTTTCTTTTCTTTTAACCTTATGTAGAGGAATGTGAAAATATGAACCGTTATGATAGACAAGACAGAAATGCTAGGCAACATCAGGAGGGATTCTGGAAAAGAGCACCACAGCAGCGATGGAATGCACAGGATCACTATCATCTTGGCCATACTGATCACTATATTCATGGTAAAAATGATTTAAACAGGTAAAGAACTTTTCTTTTATTCCAAATCATTAAAATACTGTCATGAAAAATCTTATTTTGGCACTAACGGGTCTCAAGAAATACTGCATACAAGACATTTTCAGAATAGTTTTATGTCTGTAAATACATGTCTGAGTGGGAACATCACTGAGTTTTATAACAATTTGTTTTCAATATTTCTGTTTCTGTCAAGGTTTTTAATCCAGTCGTATGTTACTTATGTTTATATGGTATTACAAATGCTTGACTAAATTATTATGTTTTATGTGGAAAGAAATTACACTGTCTTATTACTTGCATTTTGTAAGTTTAGGGGACTTTTTACTTATTCATGTGCTTTTAAATTAAATTTAATCCTATAGTTCTTACAGGCTAGTTCGAATGACAGTTTATAGCAATATTTTTTAGGGTACTGGAGTTACTAGTCCTCAAGAGATGTGTACAGAGTGGGGAGGAAAGGCCAGCATTTAAGTGAAATAGCACTGGCATTTTCTGGTTTATTTATTTTCTGCTGTATGCCACTGTATGTGAATATGGCCCACATTACATAACATTAAATTTTTTACTGAATGCTCTCTAGCTCTAGTTTGCAGTCTGTGGTTTTAAAATATATAAGTTTTTTGGGGTTTTTTTTGGTTTGTTTTTTTTTTTTAGGGGATCAAACTACCTAGAATCTCCTGTTGGTCACTTTGAAAGCTATGGAGCACCAAATTTTTACCAGGCTCCTAAACAGGTGGCGGGCTTACAAGAGACTACAGTGATGCTTGATGAAATGACCCTTCGGCACATGGTCCAAGACTGCACAGCTGTAAAAACTCAGTTACTGAAACTGAAGAGATTACTGCACCAGGTGAGCTGTTTAAATGGAACAAAAGCAGTGACATATATATGAGAGTGAGCCTGGATAGGCTATTATTCTGTTCAGGCTTATTAGGCTATTGTAATTTCTGTTATACATTGAATTACAGTGTTCAAGATAATGTGCACTTTTTCCTCTCATCTAAATGAGTACTTTTTCTGCTTTTTCACCACTTTACTAACTGCAAAAGTATTAAATATTGTATTACTGTTCTGCTTCTCTGAGGAAATAATGCTAAATAAGAGAGAAATATCAGTGGATGTCAACACAAGCTTTTATTTATGAAATTTTGTATATCCTTAATAAGATCCTAAAAAGCTGGGAGAAAAAAGAAATAAATTAAAAAATGCTAAAATCAATCCCATTGCGTTCTGCAAGTCAATGCTAATAGCTTCTTCTTAAGAAGATATTTATTTTTCTTGTTCTTTCCATCTTTGTGTGTTTTGACAAGAAGCTGAGTAAATCCTACAGGGTTTTCTTTATTGGAAGTGCTCAAATTTAACCTTTCTAGTGTATGAAATTACTGATTTGTTATAACCTTTTAATGATATTTTTCATTTCACCTCAAAACTTGGCAAATTGTGGCAGCTGGTCAACTGCTGGATGTCTCCACAAGAAGTATGGCATTTCAGCTGCAAAAATTGCTTAGCTATTAAAAAAAAAAAGTCCATGAGACATTTTGGAGTCATAGACAAATTAGCATTGAAAAGTATCTGTATGATTTTTCTCTTTAACACTAGATATACTTCCATTCTTTTTCTAACAGGATAATGTAGCGTAAATAAGTTTCTGCTTAAAAAGTAAGATACTAAAACCAGCAAAACAAAAAGCAAATCAACCTAGAGGCTACTTAAAGGGTATGACTGTGCCTATTAGAAATGTGACCATTTGTTTCCTGTGGTAACTGAGAATACTGGAGATGTTTTTCCACTGACAAACTCAGAAATACAATTGGAACAAAAATTATGTAGTGTCAAAGGATGGAGGGAGTGTTCTTAGAAGCTAATGCCTCAGTAGTGAACAGCATGAACTGAGACTCCCAACATGCAGACGATTAGTACACGAGATAGCAGTAAATTCTTTATCTAGAGCTTTAACACAAGCACAATTAAACAACTAGATATATTTGTCCATGTGTAGTTCATTGTGTAAAGGTGTGCATGTTACAGCCAAATAATGTGTTGCATGCAGAATGTTGAATTTTAAATCTCATTCCAGTTGATAATGGCCAGATTTCTGTAGCTCTTATAGAAAACAAACCTTGCCTCAGGTAGCTCAGATTAAGCTTTTTTTTTTTAAAAAACCCTTAAAATCGCAGAAGAAACTATTACCTCCCAAGATGTGTGTTCTTCACAATTTACTGCTTCTCTCGCCAAAAGCTTGATCTTCTCCCCTCCCTCACTGTAAGTGTGAGTTTTGTAACAAATGTTATTCTTCCCTTCAAACTTTTCCAATCATACTTCTGTATGTTTTCCTGACCTAAATGTCCCCTTTCTTGATTTGCTGCTTCCAAAACTCATCAGTGGACTTTGGAATGTTTATTCTATTCTTGTGTACTTTTTAATGTGTGTTATCTTTTTGCAGTTACAACTTCTAGCAATATTATTTAATTTGGATAGGTAGAGATAGAGCTGTAGTAACGTCTTAGGCATGAGGGCTCACAGGAGCAGTTACAGCAAGATACTGAGATACACTAATTAAAAGCAATTTTATGCAATTACCTAATCAACTGTATTGTGGCTTACTGTAGAACATAGCATGTAGTGAATATATACCTAGCAGACTCCTAGGGAAACTTAATGTGCTATACTGGATTCATTGCTGTGACAGTAGTTCACATAACTGTATATAAATTATCCTGAATATTGCTGCAACAGTAAGGGTTTGGTGTTGTATTGCCAGTTCTGCTTGGAAAAATAAATAGTTCTTTGAGTAGTCTAGCCTTTTCTGAACTCCGTGTGACCAGGATAACAATGCCAGCAGTGCACATGCTGTGTGCTTACTCCTCACACACTGCCCTCTTTCTGTATTTTAAAGCAGTGAAACCAGGAATAGGTGTTTTCTCAAATGCAGAGGTTTTTAAAATTTTCACTTAAGTATAGCCTCTGACAGTGCAGTAATGTTCACTCTGTAGTAGTTGGTTTAAAAATGTATGTTCTTTTTGCATTAAATGCAGTTGTAACTTTACAGGAAGATGTTGAACCACTGGTGAATGTTCTTAATATTTAACTGGAGCACTAACTTTATATTGTAAAATGCTCTGGAAGCCTAACTCTAGTAATAATGGACATCTAAATGTTAATGCCTCTTAAACATTAACTGAGGTACTCAATTTGCATGCTTAATGGAAATAAGTTTTCTTCTGATCTTAAAAATATCTTTCTTCTTTCTCCTCAGTTTTTTAAACTTGCTACTCAACTTGCCTGATGAGGCTACAGAGCTGAAGTGTTAGAACATCTTTTTTAAAATAAGGGTTGTACTATTTCTGGGGCCCTAGAGTGTTTGGTCTAGGCAAGGATTGACCCATCCTCTGTAGTAACTTCCTCTCAAGACTGGCATCAGTGATTCACAACCATCTGTCTTATCTCAGATAAGCATTTACTGATATTTCAAGGAGAACTGAAAGATGAAGAGGTTCACAGGTCCATGAGATTTGTTAAGCCGTTTTTTTTAGGGGAGGCAAGTTTTATATATTTTTTTTTAACTCACCGTTCATGAATGAAAACAATTTTTATTTTCAAGTACAAGTCTTTATTGTAACTTATCAAGTATGACAAGTCCATTTATATGAAGAGGTATGAATGAATATATAGTCTATAGTGTGACGTTGTTAAATGTACCAATATATTTTTGCCGAGGCTTTAGATTAGTAAGTCGCATACCTTTGAAGTACATATTCATTGTGTTCCCTTCTTTTTGCATCTGGTGAGATCTGCAGGAGATACTTACCTTTGTTATAAGAGGCCTGAAGAAACGTATTTAATGAATGAAATGTGAAGATCTGTGTCATGTATTAAGTTGTATGAATTGCACCTGTAGCCACAAAATAGTTCACCTCAGTGACTTAACTGTAATTGAAAGAGACAGAACCAAAGAAATCAACAAACAATAGCAAATAAAATTGGAAAATTTTAAACTGTCATTAATATAATTAATTAATACTGTATTAATTAGTACTGTCATTAATATAACAAACTGTCATTATAGTAGCATTTGACAGTGGGTAGTGGAAACTGTATGACAGTAGTCTGCAGCAGTATATAAATGAAGATACACTCAAAATGCCAAGTAGTGAGCAGATGAATAGTGCCCCCTAATTGATGGACACTTAATTTTTTCTGAGTCTTCAGAAAAATGTTAGGAAAGGATACCACTCAAATGAGAAATTTGTACCAAAGGAAACTTTGAATTGGCATTTAAAGGCTATACCTTGAGAAAACTTTAATAAACCTTAGTAAACTCTAGAAATATTTGTTTAACATTTTGCAACTTCTTCATGAACTGTGGATGCTGGAATGTTGAAAGAATTTTAAAGATTAACTTATTAGTACACTGTTAGTAGCATATTTTTTAAAAATCCTGGGGATTAAAAGGCAGTTTAGGCTGTTAGGAAATCACAAGATAATTTCTGAAAATGCTTTTGCTTCTAATGGGTTATTTTTTTGTAATAGAAGACCTTAAAACACGTTAGTATAATGAAAACAATTGTTAAGCTTTGAGCTTTGTATTTTCTTCGGAGGCAATATGGGAGGTCTCTTCTGAGAGAGGATACCTTTTATCTCATCTCTTCTTCTAGTATTTCTGTACCTTATTTTTTTTTTGTGTGTGTGTGTGTGTTTTTAGGTAAAGCCTGAAAGTAATATTACCTAAAGCAAGCAAGGGGAAAAGGGAAGATGGAAAGAAAAGGCAGTAAGAAGATCTGCACTCTGTATGCTATTGAGGAGGCACATGTTTAAGATGTTGAAATATATTCCAGGATCTGTTACTGTCTCCTTAGTCATGGAGTTTAACTTTTCTTTTGATTGTTGGTTTGTTTGTTTTTTTTGGGGTTTGTTTATGGTTTGGTGTTTTTTGGTTTGTTTTTTTTTTAAAGAGAGGCTCAGAAGATGAGAACATGTAACTGCTGAGGGGTACAGGCCAGTGTGGCAAATACTGCAGTGCTCAAAGCCCAACAGTCTAGTAGGTAAACTGCTGCTTTGTATAATCAGCACAGTAGGTTAGAAAGATAGCAAGGTTTTTATTAGGCTGTTCATGACCAAGTACTTGTATCTGATACTACTTTTGATAAGCCAAATACTAAACACTGTAGTGACAGATTATTATTTATGAAGTGCAAGTCAGTTCTTTGGGAATTTGGGAAGGTAAAGCAAGCACGGGGATATATGTGTCATTCATACTGGAGATTGCACACAGAATACCGGCATGCAAACATATTAAATACATCCACTCAAAAATATAAATTTCAATATGTGGCTCTTTGGGTGAGATGTGCTGTACCTGTGACAGCCACGATGGAGGGTTATTCCCATAACCTTTAGCTCATGATCTTGGGATGGATTAAAAATGACATGTAGACTTGAGAAGTGCCTTGGACATGTAACATTTGGAACCAGGTATGTAAAAATGTTTAAATGTAGAAAAATAATTGTCCAAAGAAATAAGGTACATGCCAGCATTATCACTTAGGAAAGAAAGAATTGTTACATATTTTACCTGTATGTACAATTGACAATTGTATCTCTAGATTTCACAGAGTTTGTCCTGAAACAGTAAAATTGACTGGTTTCTAAAAAACTAATGATGACATTGATTTTCTGAGTAGGTCCCCTTGGAAATGAAATATGAAGATGAAATGATATTCAGTCTGAAATCTGAGTACTTTGGTAGTCAAATCTTTTGCATTTGTTACATTGGCACTTAATATCAGATACAAATATTAAGTAACCATTACAGAAACCATTATAAAATATCCCACCAAGAAAATAATCTTAAATTTATTAATAACTTCATAAAGGGAACAGGTAGCCAGGGGTGTGTGGAATCCACACACAAACTCCCTTCAGACTCTTTTAGAATACTCCAAGACTAATAGGTTGCTCTGGATAAAAACCTTTGCACTAACTTTCTGTAGACAAGTGTTAAGAGGTATTTTGCAATGGCTTCTGACTCCAGGTTTGCTGTAACTTTACAAGTCACTTTAAATCATGAGGCATGTGATTACCTCAGTTTGTTACAATAGGGATCACCCAAAACTTGACAAAAGCTGAAGTGTATGCTGTTGACTTAAGTCCAGCAAAACGTTTCCAGTAAATGTGATTGAGTTGAAAATCACTGTAGACAAGGAGTGACTCAAATGGGTTGCTGATAAGCATAGCACCAAGACAAGGATTATGAACTAATAAGTCACTGCTGTAGTACTTGACTATTTCTTAAATGATCAATGTTCTTGGTTAAACATCATATACAAATAGATGTATACATGAATTTATAAGTGGTTAAAATAATCAAGCCTATAGCTGAAGACTGTTCCTTGATAACTAATTAAATGGGAGCGTCTGCAGCATGGGTCATCTGTGAGTTTACATACTGCAAGTTATTTTGAGGCCTAAAGTGCAAGTAATGTTTAAAAGTAACTGTACCTGGGGGATTGTCAGAATGTGTGAGGTTTAAGTTGTTTGTTGCAATATTTTAAATTTAGGAAATAGTTACAAATATTGACAACTGCTTTCTTCTGATGCTGCTGTTTTTCAAAGGCAATTTTCTGCTAAAACAATTAAAATATTTTGTTGCTGCTTATAAGTAATAGTTTTTTGATGCACTTTGTAAGCATTTTTTTTTTTTTTAATATGACTAACAAACTCTCCTGAATTCTTGGTTTTGCAAGCATCTTTTATATTTGGCACAAATGAGGCTAGTGCAGCTCCTCTGCAGATGTAATTATACTGTAATAAATAATGTTTTCTACTATTATAAAAAGTTGGTGAGGTAAAAACCAACTGGTAGCAGCATTTTATAGTGTCTATTACAATGTCATGATATCTTTTCATAAAGTTTATTGTTATTTTACCATGGGGTGAAAAATACATGTTTTTTCCAAATTTCTGAAATTTGGTGTTATCTTAGTATATAACTTCTAGGCTACCAAAAATAGCACATGCATATGGCCAGTTGCATTTATCTTCTGATTCTGTTGTCTGTTTGCAAATTCAAATCTTTGGGGGGCTTTTTGTTTGTTTTGTTTTGTTTGGGTTTTTTTGTTTGTTTGTTTGGTTGGTTTTGTACATGGATAGTCTTTATTCCATCCTCCCCAGTATCATTTTAGTAGAACGATAAGCAAGAAGGAAAAAGCTGAACAAGACCATGGATTAATCTTAGCATTTGTTCACAACTGGATTCTTAAAGTCCTGCAGGTGTTAGAACTGAATTTTATTTCCGTTGACCTGTGTGCATTAAATGTGTTAAGATAATTAAGGCAATGGTAAGGAAATTGATGCAGATGAACTTAGTTCTTGCTTTGCTAGTGAATATTAGTCAGATATATTATTGGAGTACTTGATTTAAATCACCAGAGAATCACCAGAGGATAGTAGCATGCTAGGTTAACCTCTTCTGTGTTTTTTCCATTCTTTTGATTAGTCTTTCACAATTATAAATGAGACCATCTGTTGTAGCTTTTCTTCCGAGTGCATGTGTTTGCATGAATAGTTATTTAAAATAAAAAATGTTGATGAACTGTAAAATATAAGAATTACAGTTATTTTATATAAAATAAAACAAAGTATATGTTAATCTGTAAATGATTCTATGATTCTAATTACTCATTTCCTCTAGCATTTTATAAATTTTTTTTTAAATAATGTGTGTTTATTATTGTGCAAATTATTTAAATATACTCTATTAGAAGTTGTTCATAACGTAGACTGTAAACTGGTGCTTTGTCAGCCTGTCATTTGCTGATGGTCTGCCCAGAAGGGACAAACTGCTACTTGTGAACTGAACACAGCTGTGTGTTGGACAGTGTAAGCTGAAATATTTGCTATGCTAAGGAGTCAGAAGCCTTGAAATTTGACTGCTCTCACAATTAATGGCATTTAAAAGAAAGGGGGGGAAAAAAAAAAGGCCAAGAATTGAAAAGAAAAAGCAAAACTCCTCCAAAAACCAACCAACAATAACAAAAAAATCCCAAGCCAAAGCCAACACAAAAAACAGGCCAACTAGAAACAAACCAATACCAAATAACTGCAAATTATAAAATTAAACCTAAGTGAATTTACTGTTTGTAGTGTGGTAAAAGCAATTTGGAATTGTATGGTAGTTCTCGGTACTCTTACCATTTCAGACTGCTGTTGGTTCTGTATGTTTTGGGTGCAAGTAATTGGGGACGATAGGAAAAAGTAAAAATGTAATTGTTAAAAGTTCATTTCACTTAATTTTTTGCTTTTTTGCATTTGAGCAATTTCAGTGTTTCTCTGCAATTTAGTTAAATTTGTAAGAAATATTTCTTATGGATTACAAAGCAAAAAAGATACCTCACAAAGAACATATATAGGTCTGTTGTTGGTTTTTCTGTTAACTGATCTTTAGCATTTGAGCAGCAGGTTTACTCTTGTGGGTTCTGAGAAATTGCTGTCTCAGGCTTAGAGTGGTTTTGGACAGGTTTTGAAACATACTGCTCTCATGTTCTGCAAATACGGTATTAGGCACTGAGGTCGTTGGGTAAAGATACTTCAGTCTGAGAACCTGAAAATATATAAAGTAGAAGATTTGTGTATTTTGCATTTAAGGAGGTAGCAGATGGAGATGGACAGAGAGGGAGGTGGGGGGAAATAAACCTTTTTACACCAAGGAGATGGGGTTATGATCAATCATGACCATAAAAATTACTGTCGTTTGATATCACAGTGATTAGTCAGGACATCATGGGACAAACCTGAGGACATATCACAAGAATAAGCCATCAGTTTGTTCAGTCTGTGACTTGACTATGCAGCCTCCCTTGGCCTTTTGAGGCTTGAGTGCCACAGGTTTGAGTACTGCACATAATGGCTCTGTGTGTGTGTTTGTCACAGGAGTGTAAGTGCTTCAGGACATACCTATGCAATCGTCTTTTAGCATCTTTGGTTGTTATTTCTATTTCTACTTGCTGTGCTTAATTTCAGAATTCATTGCTGTCATGGCAGGGGAAAGAAAAGTTTTGTGTAGTTACAGTTTTTATAATTGGTATTTAGTTCTAATGGCTGTGAATTCATTTTCTATTAGTCTGCACAGTAGCAAATGTTGCTTTTTTAGTTAAGAATTCCTAGCTGAAATATTTTGGCTGTATATTTTTATATTGCTCAGACATTATTTAAATGGATACTAAAGGAAACAAAGCTTTTAAAATCACATAGCATCACCATTCCTTCCTTGTATAACGCATTTGAACACAATGGCCAATTTGTGCCAGATTTTTGTGCAAAATCATCATACTTTGATATAGCTGCAGCTGTTCCTCAAGCTTTGTGAGGGAAGGCTGACACTGTACACATGCTGCATTAAGGAAGGCTTTCCTGTCAGGGGAGAAAAAAAAAGAAAAAAAGGAAAATTCATGGTGGCAGAGGTCAGATGTTGTAACTGGGTCCACAGAGAGGTGATGTAGCTCCATCTTTGAAAGCAAGTTTGCAAGGGAGTTGTTTCAGCAACATTCAGCAAGTAATTTGATGTATTGTTCTTGGTTGTATTCTCTGATAGAATGATGAAAATGTGTCACTCCAGGATATTCGACTCTCAGATCCATCAAGTCCAGAACTGCAAGAACCTGAAACAACTTTTAAGGTAAATGACACCAATTTACTCCACAGTATAAGAGATACAAATCTGTTCGTGTTTCAGAAACACAAACCAAAAATGTATATAACTATGTAGTGTTTCTTAAACACTTTAATCTTTCCAGTTTTGTTAAAATAGGTTTATTTGACCTTTTAAAATACATACTTACAAATGTTAGCGAAGTTTAAATAATTAACATAACTTATGTTTTGGTGTTTGTAGCAGTCATGTGGGGATTAACAGAGTAACTTCTTTCAAAAATTTCCTACCTACTTGATAAGTGTTAGAATTTGAAAAGACAATTTTTACTTTAAAGTAGAATCCTACAACACTTACTCAGTTACTTACTCAGTTTCCTTACATTTATTGTAGACTTCAGGTTGAAATATCTTTAAAGTAGATTCTCCCTGAGATAATGCAGGTATTGCAGATGTGACCAGTGTGAACTCTATAGTCAAAGATGAGTTTATTTTTTTAGAATGGGTATTAAAGGGAGAAGCAATCACAATGGATGTTCCAAAAAGTAGTCTCTTTTATGGCCATGGACTTGTAATGTCACGTGTTCTACAGTAGTAAGCTTTTCTAGCATTGCTTGGCTCGTATTGTTAGTGTAGAAAGATCACTGATCCTGCACTTATTCGAGGGGAACAATACTTACTGAAGAGCAAATTGAATTAGAAGTACTTCTTGAAAGCAAAGAACACTTACTTCTGTTTGAAGGTCATCTGTCCAAAACCTGTTTCATGGTTTAAGAGGCTTGCCAAAGTTATAGATCCATATACATCATCTTTTAGCAACCCTGATTTCTATTAACCCTGTTAACACTTAGGCTGTTTTCTTTGACTGTTGTCTCATGTATTTCTTTTGCCTGTGATTCTAGAGTCATCTCCCTCAAACTCTTAGAATCTTAGTCTTAATTCCTACAGGAAAAGGTATTGCTTGTTAACTTCTTAACAAAAAAATGCTAGGATTAACTGACGTTTTGAGTTGTCACATCTTCAATTGATATTGGGATATGGTTTGAAAAATTTCACATCAAATTGGTCTGGGTGTTGTTCTAAAGCAGTAACTAATAAAATCTTAGGTGAAACTGAAGGAGTAGATGTATTCTACTAGGTTGAAGTATGTCCCTTAAATTACGGCGTAGCCATAATGGCACAGTTATGAAATACATTGAAATGACCTTGTGATGAAAAAATGAGTAAAAAAAACCCCAAACAAACAAAAAACCAAAACCAAAACAACCAACCCACCTTCCCCCCCAAAAAACCCGAACAAAAACAGGGGTGGGGGTGGGGAGAATAATCACTCTTGCATATTTACCAATTTTTTTGACTTCTGAACTTTGCTACTAAAAAGTCTTCAATTTTTAGTAGGATATATTCAAATCAGTTGTGCTGTTTTCGTGCAGTAAAGGTACTTACGCATATGTTTCTAAATGATTTTTTTTCTGGTTTCTGTTGTTTTGTTTTAATCGTTTTTAAATAGCCATAACCTTTAACCTACAGTATATCTTCTTGTTGGATAATGAGAACTGTAGGTAGAGTTTGGTGGCAAGGGATGTTCATCTACCCGATGCCAGTTGTTTGTACAGCAGATTAATTACGGTGTGAAAAATATAGTTAATTTACTTTTAAGTTAATTTACTACTCAGAAAATCTAGTGGGTCAGCTCAAATCAGTATCTTACGGAGATTTCTAGTCAAGTTTCATCATTCTTCAGGTTATATGCCTACAGCCCATGTCGCCACATGATAGGAAAGGGAAATCATGTACTAATGTTACTGCCAGTCCTCCATGAACAGCTGATGTAGTATGTCCTATACAGGTGTAGATTTAGATTGTCTAGCCCTTACAGAAACCCCTGTATTGCCCACTGTCCTATTGCAGATGGATGATCTGCTGAATGAGATCAGGCAGCTTAAAGATGAACTGAAGAAAAAGGATGAAACAATCAACCAATTAGAGCATCAACTTGTAAGTATAATGCTAACCGCTTAATGAAATCCCAAGTGTGCACTGCAGAGTGTATCTTCAATAGCTAATTCTTATGAAGGATTTTAGAAGGCTAGATGTCTCACTTTTTCTGTATGTTTGCATTATAACAAAGGTAGATTTGGGTTCTGTTTAGAATCACCTCACTCATTGGTTTGTGAAGGTTCATCTAGCAGACTGATTCTACATGTTCTAGTGTGTAATTTGTTGAAAGGCAACTTAAAGAATGTGGTGCCTCAGCAACTTAAGTGAATTAAAAGCACTTTCCAAAAATAAACATTTATTCTAGATGATTTCCAAATATACTTTTGGAAAAGAAGCAGTTGTACAGCACTGTAAATATTAGTTTCTACAGTAATACATGGTATTTGAATACTAGGCCTTAAATGTGCTTTTCTAAAAGACTTATTTTCTAACAAATTCTCCTTTCTTTTTTTTTTTCTTTTTGGGGGTGATTAAGGCTACTAGGTCTAACTGCCAAAAAGACAGTCAAAAACCTGCAGGGGCAACATGCACGTATGCTGATAAATTCACACAAACCTCCTGGAGGAGGAGTTCTGTGAGTAAAACGTGCCATTCCTTCCTTCTGCATTTCATTCCCCAGTTCTACTACTTTTGCTATCACACAGGTTGGCCCTGCTTTAGAGATTCTGTGCTGTCTGTGAGAGTGGTATCCTTCGTGCTCTTCATCTCTTGCATTCTTTTGCAACCCTTTTATTTAAACATTTATTACAAATATTCCTTTTAAAATAAGAAGTCTTCCCTTAAAATAGTCTCCCATTGCACTATGTAAGTTACAGTCAGTCAAAGCTGTATACCAAATCCTACACAATATGTTTTCCTATGTCTTCGTTTTAAAGTCATAGGTATGTGTATTTTTTTTTTATAGTTAAAGTTGCATTGTTGACATTCTTACATTTACTGAGGAAAAGCAACAATGTATTCTAAGTTTCTGTCTATAAGTGTAAAAAGATGGTTAATATTTTATTTTCATATTTTTAAATTTTTTATTTTTATCATTTATTTGAATAACTGGAATCAGTCAAAAGATAATTGGTTGAAAATAACTTTGACAAAGGACATTTTCATTCCCATATTTTGTTGCATGGATCACATTTGCTTCATGTATCTTCATGGAACACTGCTAGAATACTTAAAATGGGGGAGGTACAACATATTTAGTATTAAATAATAATAAGAAATTAGCTTTGAATGATAAAGAAGTGTTTTGTCAGTTGCCAGCAAATAGTCTTTGGATCTTGAAGCTACTGCTCTAGCTAGAGAATTCTAAGAGATTTCTTTAAAAGGCTTCAAATGGGTTAGATATTTGGTTTTTTGTTTTTACCCTGCCTTGAGTTAGTTCATGTAAGGTTGTAGTACAGATGAATTACCCCTGCTGTCCTTTTGAAATTACTCTTTTAAATATATAGTGCTGAAATAAATACCACCATTCTGTATGTTCACCACTTGTTAGCAAACAGCATTATCCTGTTGACACCATGCTTTCCAACAGTCTTCTGCCTGATAAGAGCCCAATATAAAAAGATCATAACCTTAAGTAGCTTTTAGTTTCCTTTGACACCTCTGTTTCAGAATGTATGTGTAATGTCTTTGCTTATCCTGTTTGTTTCTGCTTTCCTGTTACTTTGGAGCTTTTGAGCTCTTCTGTTGTTTCTTTTTCCCAAGCTTTAACTTCATATATGTGATATTCATTAGAAGCGTTTTCTTGTGGATATTATTACTAGGTTAGTGGCTGTTGTTTCCATGTTCCTTTATTTTTTTTTCGTATCCCATTTTCCACATAAATTCAGAAACAGATTAGTAACCATTGAAAGTTAGTTGCAAAGTACAGAGCATTAGTTTGAGCAACCTGTAGTATTAAATGAAAAGACAGAGATATATTGGGGGAAGATGGGGAATGTGAGTTGATATCTTGGGAAAAGGAGTCATTTAGCTCAACTATCTGTTTTGGTCAGGTTGCTCATTATATTTCTTTAACATTATTCCGTAGTTCTGTTTAAAAAGACACTTTTGTTCAGGTTAAGGGAGAGGTGATTTTTTTAGGGTTTTTTTGTTTTAAACCCTCTATTGTATTTGTGGGTTGGTGTGTGTATGCGTGTGGGTACCGGTATACACATACATATGTATATGATATTCATACCTGTGTGTGTAGGCATATGATCGTTAGATGCACATTATAAACATCTTGGTATTTTTATCTACATATAAAGTTTCACTTGAAAATTGCTAAAGGAATTAGAAAAAATCATGGAAGTATTGACAAATTTTCAAAATACATTGCTTTTTCAGGAGCTTTTACAAATAGGTAAATGATACCTGAAAGTTTTGGGGAGAATGTGTGGGATTGGTTTTATTAAAATGTCTTATTTGTATATTTGCACTTTTTAGGGTTTCTGTAAGCAAATACAAATTGATACGAGCTCCTTGATGTGGGATTTCTTAAAGTAGGACAGTAGTCTTGCTATTGTAGGCAAGTTTCAGTTCTTGACCTCAACTTTCTGGTTTTGCAGTTTTTCTGCTAACATGCATTTGTGTATTTGTATGCTTCCTTGCATGGCTTAATAGAAGGAGAAATATTAGAAGGAGAAATAGAAGGAGAAAAAACCTTGGTATGAAATCATTGTTGATCTATAAGTCAATGATATAAAATGTTGCTTGCAACAGAAAGAAGAGACAATTGGCTCTGTTTTCTTGAGGTATGAGTACAATATGTGGAAACAGCAGGAGACACTCAAACTCTGTCTTCACTTAAAATTAGTTTCACTTTATTAACATTTCTGGTTGGCTTAATATAATGGACTTAAGAGCACAGGCTGGGAAAAGTTAGGTTTATTGGTCCTAAATGTAGTATGAATCATGAAATGTAGTTAATGTATATGAAATCCTGAAGTTTTTATACAGACTACAGTTTTGTAAAACCAAATTGTAATTAATTAAGTCTTGGCGATGAGGGAGTTGGTCCTTTGAAGCTTTTATAGGGTTTTTTGCTTCCTTAAGCTTGGTAGTAGTTACCAAAGTTGATGAATATATAACTGTTTCATATTTTCTTATAATTGTTGAACTGCCAGTCACTTTAAATGATGGTGAACATTAGGAAGATAATTAGGTTGGTTTTCTACCTTCCAAGGTTATTGTGACAGTTACCAAATTCTAGCAGAGTTGATACTACGTGTTGATTTCTGAAGCCTTGATAAGTGTCTAGGAACGCACAATAAATTAGTCTCAAGAAATACTTTAAATGCTTTCAGAAATGTGCTTAACAAACATTGTTAATATGTACTGTTTCATAAAGAATAGATACGAGAATAAACTAGTAAATCAGCTACTAAGAGATTTCAGTTATGAGCTTAAGACCATATGAGTTGCAATTTATTGCAATTCTACAGTCCATTTGAAATAGCTAATATTTCTGATCACTTCATGGTTCTCCTACTAAGTGAACAAGTGAAATCATTATATGTACTCTTTAAAAAGTCATCTTTTTACCAGTTTTCTTTTTGATTACCAGATACTTCTAGAATATTGCCCATCCGGATGTGATTATAAACTTGTCTGGAATGATTCTCTTTAGAGACCAATTTTTTGAAAATACTTTTAAGGTTGTGGGTTTTTTCCTATTTAAAGATCAATATGTACATAAATAAAAGCTATGTAACTTTATGTTAATCCTTGAAACTGAATACTTACGTGGTAAAACTTAGTGGCTGAAAGTAAATGTTAATTAATGGGTAGCTACGTATTGCCTAGCTGCTGTGTCTGTTACATGGTGGTTTTGGAAGTAGTTTCCTCACAGTATGCTCAAAATTTATGTCATTTCCAACTGTTTATATAGACAATGAAAACTTAGAGAGAAGCATTATTTTTAGTTAATTATCCTCAGGATAAAAGCTTGGCAAGTATTCACTAACAGGGTAGACCGTGATGTTTCTAGAAGAATTTCTTATGAAAGGATCTCTTCTGTGGAATTCACTTCCCGTAAATGGATGTCTATCACTCAACTATCATGGAAGAAAGAAAACAATACCAAAACCAGCAAGAGGTATTGAAAATAACTTCTATCGAACTGAGGTACAGTTCCTTAGCAAAATGCAACTCCTCCTAGTTCATGGGTGCTCTTTTGTGCCCTGTAGTAATAGTTTAGTGTACAGGAAAAGCTCATTTGTTTTATTTCGTACTTGACCAATACACAGTGATGAGAATAAGCTTTGCTTCCTAACTGTTCTTTCTTTTCTTGGTAAAATGACAACAAAAAACCTCAGTTCACATGGAAACGTATATTCTTTGCTACACTTCTTCATATTTCAGCACTCAGATATTCTTTGCCTTCCACTTAGCTCTTGTTCCAGTTTGTCATTCCAAAGCCTTTTATGGTTGTTGTTTTGATGAATTTTTGGTAATACTTTGGCAGTCTTTGTGTATTGTTGTCATTTTGGTTTTAGTACCTCCTTCCACTTTAGCGTTGAAAGTCCTGTATGCTTTTACCCTGCAAATATGAATTTAAACTTCCAGGTTTTGAAGCCTAGTCACTGTAGTAGTGTTTATGTTCACATTTAGACTAGGTTTCTCTCATTGTCTAGTATTCTGCTGTTTTCTTGCTGATCCATTATAATGTACATTCTTGGTGAGACAGAACCACAGCTGGACTAGATAGTCATGTTGTGTATCTGTTTCTTGCACTCTTACAGTGACTGAGCATAACATGTAGGCACATACACAGAACAGAGGTCTTTTAAGCCTTTCACAGGCAATTCATGTTGATTAAGTATAAACCCGCATGCACATAAGACCTGTTTTGGTTTGGGGTTATTTTCTTTTCTTTTTTTCTTAAATACTTTCAAAAAAGACTATTACATATCAGAACTGCTCATTCATAATCCCTTTCTGGGTGTTAGGCTTAGCAAAAGGAGACTGCTGCAAAAACTTTTGGTTTGCATTGATACTGAAGTATATTGTTCTAGGTTTGCTCGTGATGTGAAGCTTTAAGGTTGTGTAAGACAACCTTATATGCATATGAGATGCAGCAAAAATCAGCTCTTGCAAGTGCTCAGAGGTTCCAGAAAAAAATGGATCTTTTCTGTATTTGTTCCTGCAACAGAAAGGACTTCTAGAGCAGTAGCTGGTTAGGGTATTGAGAAAAGAGCAAATTACTGTGCACCAATAGCTTAGAAATCTTGTCCATTTCTGGCAGAAGCAATTGCTTTTGTTCGTGTGGTTGCTTATTCTAATGTTGAGGCTTCTTCATAGCAATAATAAACTCTGGCTTTAATATCTTCATAGTAACCATTAAAATAAAACAACCCCCCCCAAAACCTACCACCTTCAAGCTTCAGAACTTTGCGATATGTTTAGCAGTGTTTCTACAGTTCATCAGGATCTGTGAAGAGCATTCATCATTTTGTTCTGATTTGTAGGCTGCATTATTTCAGCTTCTGTTATTTTTCCACTCCCAAGCCTCCCATTTTGCCTCATGGTTAAAATTTTGAATCACCTCCTCTTTGGGATGTTTTTGCTATTTAACAATTCTAGCATCTGGGAAATGAGATCAATGGGATTTAAGTTTAGTGGCTGGATACACATAAGAGCTGGGGGGAGGATCTGTTCTGACTGCTGTCTTATGCTAAAGTGCAGTTGGAAAAATTTGTATCAGACTTCAGAACCTAAAAGAATCCCATTAAATGTTTTGGGGATGTTTATTATAGAAGCTGAGGTAAGTCGCATTCTCGTCTTTTAATTCTAACAGCATATAAACCAGCAGTTTTATAGACTCTTTAATAAGCATAAAATAAATTGTCCTTTAGGTTTTTCTTCCCTATATTTAAGAGGAAACTGACACGTTTTCAGTGTATTTTGAATATCTACCATAATCTGAAGAGGTGTGCTTATTAGCATGTTTCTTTTCTCCTCTTGTTTGGATTTCTTGGGAACCTCAGTTCATATTTAACTAATGAAAGGGGATGGATATGAGTTTTTTAAAGGAGAAAGCTTTGTAAATTTTGTGGACTTTTGTAAAATACTATAAAAAGTCATCTTTTCAAAAGCCAGGCTTATTTGCTGATACTTACCTCTTAATGTGCTGTATCTGTGGGATCAGTAAAACCTTTATCATTTGTGAAATCAGTGTAAATCATAACAACCATCTTAACCACGAAATACAGCACTGGAAATTTATTATTATTTGGTTCAGTTGATGTTGATTTTAATTACCTTAATTGATACACAATTAAACAGTATTTGTTATGATTTTTATTTTTTATTATTACTTTTTTTTACAACTAAGACATCTGATATTTATTTGATCTATGCCTATATGCAACAGTGTAAACTCTCAAGACAGCTGCCAGAGAAAGAGCTGGTTGTTCTTCTCAGACTATAGAATATTCTTCAGCAATCAGGAGAAGGGGACTGAACCATGTCTGGAGAGCATTTCAGTCTAGCTGACAAAACACTAAAGGAGGGTACTTGCACTTTCTTTGTTTAATTCTCTAGTCAGAGTAATGATTAAATATCATGAAGAACTATTGAGAAGACTGTACTTAGTGTGGGGCTTTGAAGTGCCAGTATGGATGTGTAAAAACTAATGGAATATATCAAGGCATCTAAATATTTCTGTGCTTTTACAATAGTATCATATCTGCTATGTAGTGCAGCTGGCTTGTACTTGTCTTAGTCTCTCTTTCAGAGAGATTAAGGGAGAGGATGTAAAATTTTCCCTTATTTCCTTAATGCATTAAAATTTTCAAAGAACTCTGTAATGAGCTTGTTGCCAACTCAAGTCTCCACAAAGTGAGACCTATGATGATAATGTGCTTTTTACTCTCTGAAGATTCAGTTATGTTTAGAGAATGGAAAGAATTTGTTGTTGTTCCTGACATAATTCAGGATGCAATGTGAACAGGCCTGAAAAATGAAGTGTTTGTTTGTACAGCACTGTGAAAATACAAAGCTTTCGTTAATATCTCATCAATCATTGATTGATTAAACTTGTTCCCAGGAATATTGCTGTATTTAACAGATACTCAGCTGATGGAATGTATTGTATCGTTTTGTCATATAGCTTGACTGAAGCTAGTACTGCTGTTCTTTCATGCAGCAGTCTAAAAATTGTGTTGGCATTAATGGCTACTGATGGAGGACTATGAGAACATGCTAGGTTATCACTATCTCCATCTGGAGATAATTGGATTAAAGAACTGGTTTCATTTTGGATTTTACTCCAGTCATTGTTTTGTGTCTGCTTATGGAGAAGAATAAAGAAGCCTTGTCAGGTTTATTATTGTTTTTTAATTTCCGATTCTAATTTAAAAATATGCTGGCTAGCAAATTCAAAGACTTGCTTAAATACATGTGTTACTTTAAGTTACATTTTAGCAGCACTGGCCCTTGGAGCAGTGGTGGATAAAATCTAACTAGATTAGGTTAACAGGGAACATCAGTGTTTAAAATTCTCCTAGGATAAATAAATGCAGAATATCTCTTAATAGAAATAATATGGTGCTTAACATTCCTTTAAAAGAAGCCTGGAAATAAAAGACTTTCCTATTGTTTGTCTAGCTTTGGCAGTATGATCTGCAGCAGATATGCCAGCAGAGAAACTGGAGAGGAGAGGCAAACTTCCTTCCTGTTTTCTTTGATACAGGTGTTCCTTCACATATCTTATGCCTGCTGTCTGAAAGAGTACCTATAACTGGTTGGTGCTGGTATCTGCTTGTTACTGGTAGCTAGGAGGCAATGGCAGTTGTTATTGTTAGCACCAAGTTCATAAAAGTGGAAGTTTTCAGCTGCTAAACAATGAAGGGGTTATAAAGACTTAAACCTGTCTTGCTTTAATAGGAAATCAAGATTGTGATTTAGGAGAGCAGTAGCAGCTTGGATAGGTTTTTTTTAAAGGTAAGGGTATAGAGAACATGGAAGACTGCATGAAATTACTTTTTCTTGGCTTGAGTTTGCAGCTGCTGCAATGTGTCACTTTAGTGGTGATCTGAAACATCTGACAGGCAGACCCTGCATGGCATTGATGTGACAGCTCTCTGCTCCTGTAATGGAAGGCTCAAGCTCCAAGAGCAAAATGCAAGGAAAGCAGTTATACATTTTTATGTCACCTCTCCTGTTTCACATTCAATAATGCTAACAAAATATGAGTGAAGTGGACTCTTAAAGCACGAGGACTTGTTAGAAAATACTTCTGTGCATTAGAACCTATTCCAAACTATAGCTGTGGTTTTTTAGTATGTTAGCATTAAGCAATTTAGTACTTGGTGAGGATTTTGAAAGCTGTAAAAATAAAATTTTTAGCATGTGTTTTTAAAATGAAAAGCTCAGCTTCTATACTTTTCCCTTGAAAACATCTTTAACAGAAATTGGTGCATATCTGTCGAACAAAAATGGGGGTATTCTGTAAGATTTCTGACTAGTTTAGGACATCATAACGGGGTTTTTTTTTTTTTGGTTTGTTTTTTTTTTTTTAATCTTCTGATCTTCAGTAGCATGTAGCATTTGCTTTAATGAAGTAGAACAACTGAGAAATATAATGATACCTTTCTGGGGGAAAAAGAAAAAGAATGGTGTGGCTTTTTGGTGTCTTGTTTTATCCTGTTCTCTTTTTTTATTATACTTCTCCCCCTCTCTCTTTCTGCACAGGGTGGGTATTCTGCTCCCTCCTTCTCTCCCTGGCAGGGCTCATTCCAGGGCATCCCTCGGACTGTTCCACCGCACCGCAGACAGAGTGAGTCTGTACCTCTCACTCATCTCCCTCACCGTGTTCCAGTAGAAGCTTCCCCTTTGCACGCACTGTTCATCTTGTAGTATCCTCCTTTCTCAGGCAGATTTACAGGCATACACAGTATTCTGTGGCTAACCAAAATGCTTCCTTCAACCAGTGTATAAACATCTACAACTTATGTCTTTATAACAGTTATTAAATGCTGACTTACATCATCAGTTCTTCAGGCAAACCCGAATAGGCCCTTGTTTCCAGTCTTGTCTTACCATAAGTCTTGCTTGCTGCATTTTCCCTTTATTTTCAGTGGCTGTATTACGCTGTCCTGTTTGTGTATGTGTTCTGTTTGCTCATAAGTCTGCACATGTGCACATGTGGATATATTTACATAAATGTCTTGAACATACATAAAAATATTGGTGAGAAAGTGTTTTCATTGCCTCTCATGAGAAGTTTCCTTAACTTTTCAGAATGGCTTCCCTGAAACTAATTTCCCTTCCTGCCCGCTCGGTATTTGTTGTGAAAAGGCTTCTAGTACATTCAAGTGGCTGTTGCAAAACTTGCATGATTTATTAACATTCCTTATGTGCTAGCTACAACGTGGGCTGATATAAAATGCATTTGTTCTCTTGGCTTGGATCTGCAAAACAAAAGACGATTGCTGATTTAAAAATTGTATGCTTACATAGACATAGAGAAATGGTAAGTCTGACTTTGTGCTTTGGGATTGCATTATAAATAATTGTTTGAAGAAATATAACTAGTTTGTAAAGCTAAAGTTATATTTTTAAAATGTACTGTAATTTGAGAATTACAGTTTGTTTGACTGCCTAGCAAAGACCAAGAGTGTATTTGGACAAGCAATAAAGGAAAAGGTAAAATTATAGAAACTAAGTAAGATTTCCAGTCTCATTGGAGATCTGAAGAGTAAACTGCACCTTGGAATACCAAGTTTATATATATTTCAAATAGGTGTAATCCTAATTCACTTCAATTACAAGGAAAAAAAAAACCCAAACCAACCCAACCTTGTATTTTGTATATTGTTTCAAATACTCTCTTGATATTTCTGTGACAATGTTCATTTAAACAACTCATCAGGAATGCACAGCCTGTCTCATAGGCTTTTCTCCATGCAGTGGAGGGATGTGCTTCGTTTCCTGTAATGTTTAGTGTGGGAATCTGTGTGCTGTGTGTTAATGAACATAGAACCTGTAAGATCATCTTGTCTTCTTCTTCTGGGTAGAGGTCAGCAGTAGCGCAGCCTGGCTGTTTTGCTGTCCTGTCAGCAGAAAGTCTGAGTTTTAAAAGACCAGTTTTAGACCTGAGGAGCATATGAATGTCACGGGTTTGAGACTTGTGGATCCAAGAGTCAGAATGGGAGGATGGTGTCGCAGCCGCTAGATGCGTGCCCCTGCGTGTCGCATCATTCACATCAACTGCTGTACTGAAGAAGAAAACTTTCCTAATCTCTCACTGATTTTTTGAGCCCCCACCAGTCATTCCTCTAATGTAGGAAGCAGCTTCTTTTTCAAGGGTTCTGTGGTGAACTTCCATTACTAAAGGAGGTTTAATTTTTTTAGTATACATCTTGCACATTACACTTGATTGATTACTAGTAAAGGAAATGAAGTAAATGAAAACTAGCCCTTGAGTAATTAACCTAGACTAGTTAGCCTATTGCTTAGTAAAATAAATATCTCCTATAACTGAGCATTCCTAGCCTTTTTCTTTAAGTGTTAGGTTTGAACAAAAGATACAGAAAATAAAATATAAATTAGGAGGTTTCTTGAATGTTTTTACTGACACTTGCAAAATTAATGATTTATTGCTATGTGAAGAGTCCCATAAAGTAGAATATTACTGGAATTATCACTAGCATCCTTCTTTCACATTGCCTTTTCCCTTGCTTAAGTAGTTTTAGGTCTGCTGCTTTTTGAGCTATATGGAATGCTAGATGTGGGGTTTTAAGACATGAACTGAGATGAGTATTGCCACTGAGGATAGGAAAACAGCCTTAAAGTCAGCATTAGTGTTCTTTTGCAGTAGTATAACAAATGTAATGGGAACATGAAGTAGTCTCAGCTTTTGTTCAGCTGTGGTTTCTGTCTGGAGGTCTTGAAATTCAAGTATTCTTTTTTTTTTTTTTTTTACCTTCTGGATCCTGAACCTGAGATACCAGCTGCTCTTGTGAATACTGCAGGTTTCTTCCCTGTGTAGTTGAAAGCTGATGGATACATAGGTCACTTACAAACACTGTAGATTTCAAGGGTATAAATCTGTAAACTGTTCATATTGCCATATATAAGCAACTAAATATTAATTACTGCTGTACAGACCAGGTGATATATCCCTGCTATGTAAGACTACAATACTGTCATATGCTTACAGCTCTTCTATTAGCACCAGCTACAGTGTTAGCATGCCTACTGTTTAAGTTGCCCTCTGAATTTGTCACTGTGCTTTGTTAACACACTTCAGAATTGGATGTATGTTTTGCACTTTTAATAAGAATTATTTTTTAGTATTTCCACTTTTATTGACTTCACGTTGCTTCAACAGCCTTGGAAACAATTCTGCATTTTGTATTTCATAAACGCTTTCATAAGATAGTACATTGCTTCTTGTCATTTTATGAACAAAATTGTGTGTTGCTTTTATTCATATAATTCCTATATATGTCTTGAGTTCAACTTCCTTTATTTTTCTCTTGGTTGTAGGATACGATTTGGTGATACAGCAAATTTTCTTCAATACATTTTAAAGCTTGCATTTGTATTCTGGAGCTTTTTAATGGTGCAGCTCTAGAAACACAGCATTTAGAGTACATATTGTTAATGAACCAAGCATGAAATCTTGTTGTAATACAAGGATATTGTAATACTCTTCTTAGGCCCCTAGCCCCAAGTGCTTTTCCACACAGAAACACTAATGAAAACTCTTTTGTTACTCAAGCATTGCAGTTGTTTACATCTGTGCTGACTGTGCACTTCATAAAAAAATATTTTGTCTTTTTGTATGTAAGCAGTTCTGTCAGGTGACACCTCTTGATTACCAACAAGAAAGTTGCTTGTATGCACATTGACTGTAGATCAGGTCCAGGCTTTGCTTTCTCATGGTTGCTTTTTTTTTGTTTGTTTAGTTGTTTTTTTTTTAAGGTACCCTGCTTAGCACTGTGAAATGTTTCCAAACGTTTATTAACTAATTCAGGTTCCACATAGGGTGTACAAAGTGCTTGTGTTAGCAGAACCAAGGCGGTTTCAGAATATTAATCTTGGAAGTTCTATGACTTGGGTTAAAAGAGTGACAAGTTATTAAAAATGTCCTGGAATTACTGTCTTTTATATGTAATCATTTTTGCTCTGAGAAGTCAGTGTTCAGCTATACAGAGAAATTTCTTTTAAAAAAGACTTCCTTCTCCTATGTTGGGTAGTTCCAGATTGGACTGAAAGAGAAATGTCTTTTGTACCTAACTAAGTCTGTATTTGCAAACAAAACTTTTACATGTTGGTCATACTTGTTGTGGTTTTGCTCCTATATTTGTATCTATGGATGAAATGCCTGCCTTGTAGTTATGTATTTCTTTCAGTAATTTTTCCTTGAGAAAGACAGTATTTTTCTTTAAGTTGGGATTTCTATACAGATTATGCAGGAAAAAAAATAATGCTATGCCGTATTACCAGGTTTTTTTAGTACCCTCATGCTCTGGTGAATGGTGCTTTAAAAGAAAAAAAAAATAGGGTTGTATTGTATCACTACTTGAATTACAGTCTATACTGTGGAATCCTATTTTACAATGTTAAAATATTGGTATAATATAACTAGCTAAAAGGGAGAAAGAAGTAATCCAAAATTAAGGTATTGGCAAATGCTACAGTTTTAAGGTGGGAAATCATGATGTTTGTCAGAAGTTGAAAATAAGAGTTTTCCTATTTAGCCTTTCTTTCTCCCATTTAGCAAGGCTGTGTCTTCAAATGAAGGCCTGTGAAATAACAGCCTATCCTGTGGCAGTGCAGTGAGATAGGGGATGTCAGAACTGATCAGAAAAGTAAAAACCTATGTAGTAGGGTTTGTGTCCCTTCCCTTCTCCTCATCCCCTACATCTCTCTTCTAAAAAGAAGCCATATTATTTTGGAGTCTCCTCAAGGCTGTGAGTCGTTAGGAAGATGGGCTACTGAACAGTATGGGCAGCATGGTCAGAATCTGTCATGTAGTGTATCTTAAGACGTTGTTAATTTCGGGTATGTAACATGTATGTGTGTGAATGCAAATATTTTTGATGTATAGTCATACACATGAATTTTAGTTACAGGTCTAAACAGGATTTGAAACATGAGAGATTAACTATGTTAAAAGACTTGAAGTTATAAGAGCAAAGCTTCTTCCGTGCAGGTCTTGCTATATAGTCTGTACTTCATTATTTAAACACTATTGCTACCTTTGTTTCCGGAAGGTGGATTAAAAACCAATGAGGAACATGGTAATTGCAATTTAAATGGTGAAAAGTTGCGGTTCTGTCATGGCAACTGCTCATTTGTTTTGTCTTGGTCCTCTGACATCATTGTCCTTGTTTTTTTCTTGTCTCTGCTTTCCCATTATGCTATTGGCAAGGAGTTGAGAAGTTAGTCCATTACTTCTGTGATAAAGCGTGGTACAGTACAACTTCAAATTTCTTCCCATCTCCTCCTCACGCATTTTCATTGGGTTGTTTTATTTTGCCTTATGCATGATGCATGTCTATTGGAGATGTGCATGCGGTTCTAGATTTCTCATTGCTTCACTTCCCTCTTTCCGCATAATACTGCAGGGAAAAAAAATTCTTTATTTTACTCTAGAGAGGTATTATATAGGGAATCAAGCTGGGGACTGATGTTGAACATGCAGAATAACCAAAGCAAAACTGAAGGGAATCTTAAATTAGTGATATTGCAATAAATATCACTGTCATGGCCACATTGATTTAACTTCTTTCAATATAGCATACTTGTCTCAGTTTTCCAACACAAAGCTAACACAGTCTCAGTGGTTCAATAACTGTGTGATAACGGTAATCCTCTCTGTGGATATGTTGCCATTTTTATCTGGATGATGTGACAGCCAGTTCAGTTTGAGAGATTTACTTTCTTATTTCTATGAAGTTAATGTAGTAGGGACTAAAATTTAGTAGTTTTGACTGGTGCATCAGTACATGCAAGTGTTTGGTGCTCTTACCAGTACACAAATGTCTGTAGCTTTGTTATGCAAAAAGGAGAACGTGCACGAAGTTTTTGTCTAATGTACTTTCAATTATGGAAGAACTAATTTTCATCAGTTACGTTATACCTGAAATGTTTTACAGTCCAACTTTACATTTTAGGAGCATCCCGAAGAAATGCAGGTGTTTGTCCGCCTGTATGTTTTCTTTATGGGACAAAAATAGAAGTCTGTTTAACATGGCAGTCTACAAGGAGTCATGGTCTGTCCCACTCCGAAATATTATGAAAAGCACACTCAGAGAAATTCAAATGATAAACTTTAAGACTTCCATGAAATAAAAAACTGTGCTTAGAAGATGGAATGCTTCATCTTTCAATCCTTTTTCCTTCTTGTAATGGAATTCACCAAGTATTAGTCCATGAAAAACATGTATGTAAGGCAAGCATGTAAGCCTGGATGGAGATAATAGAGTTTTCGTATTGGATACCTTGTGAACTTTTGCTTGCATATTTAAGATGTGGTGGTTTTCCGCTTTCAGTGTCATTTTGAATGTTAACGCATGTAACAATTTGAAGAGATTAAAATCTGCAGTCGTGGTAATTGGACAGACTGACTAAACAAGTACAAAATTAGAAAACAGTACACTATGTAAAACAACTTAGTAAAAATGATACCAGGGCATTAGTGTCCTCATAATTTTGAGCAAGTAGCTGTTCCCTACCTTTGAATTGCTAAATTCCTGGATATTAAGCTGCTTAGGCCTTTTTAGGTTATGAAGAATAACCAGGATAATATGTATTTGGCTATTTTTATATGGAAAAATGCAAAGTTGTGCCCATTGAAAAGCTGAACTGTTACCTAGTTTTTGTCAGAAGAACTCAAAATGGCATTATCAAAACCTTACTGCTTTGCTGTATTTCAGCTGGTTTTGTGTTTAACTCAGTTTTCATACAAATCTAGTATCTGCTGTACCTTAGAAATTTTTCATTTTGCTGATTAGCTTAACTAGGATTATTTGATATAAAGTTAGGATTTGTAATGCTCAGGTAATTATCTGCATTGTTTGAAGACTTGCATTTAGAAACCTTTTATAGGTGAGTGGGAAAGTTTTCTGATAATTATTTTTACGTATTAGAATTTGATACAATACTGTTTGCTATAAATGTACTAATTTTAAACTTCAAGTCAGATTAGAAAGTTTTCATTGAGTATTTTTGTGGGAATCAGGCATATATTGCTTCAGTTTCTGCATTCGTTCTTAACAATTTTGTTTTTGAAGGTGAAGTCTCAAATGAATAAATCATTTTGGCTAACCTCTCTCTGTTATCTCCTAAGCTGGAAGGATCAGGACCTCTGTAATTCCTACATAAACACTGAAAATGACAAAAATACCAGGAGAATTTAGGGGTCTTTCAAGCTGTAACTCTAAATATATGTATATTGAATTACTGTGTTCAGCAATATCTTCACCTAGAATTGTTCAATTAAGCTTGTCAAGGTGGTGTAAGGAAATCACAAAGTTAAGCTAGTTTTGGTCACATAAGAAATGGTGTTCTGATACTCATTTGACACCAATTTTGAGGGCTTTATTTTATTTTATTTTATTTTATTTTATTTTATTATTTTTTAATTTTATATATTTTATTTTTTTTTTTAATTTTTCCTTCTCCTCTGTGTTTCCAAAACAGTCATATTCTGACTGCTCTTGCACTTAACCTGTCTAACATCAACACCAGCTTAGATGTTACCTGTGCTAAGAGGTAGAACTGGTATATTCTAAATGGAAAACTGCTAATAAAATTAGCTTGGAAAACATTGATATTTCTTTCATTACCATTAAATTTTTTTCTTGATGAAGAATTTTGAGGATTCACTTTTCAGAAGTAATCCTGCCAAGGAAAAGGTGAAAAGTTTAAAGAATCCCCAGACATGCTATTGTGCTAGAAATGTAACAGGATTCTGGCATGCACAGCTATCATTCCATTCTTCACGTTGATCCTAAGAG
>JBCJKH010025573.1:5448-21961 GCA_039877255.1 Loriculus beryllinus
TTGGGTGGCATGGTTTAGTGTGAGGTGTCCCTGCCCATGGCAGGGGGGTTGGAACTGGATGATCTTAAGGTCCTTTCTAATCCTAATTATTGTATGATTCTATGAAATCCCACATACTTCTGGAAAACACATGGACTTTTTTCCAAACTTTAGTTTAGACACGATTAAAAGCAATTTAATGCTGCTCTTTCTATTGCATTTTATGTGCATGGCTTTGCCCATGCATGCAAGGCTGCAGAGGGCTATAAGCACAGAGGGCTATAAGCCCAGAGGGCTGTGAAGCTGAGTGGCAGCATATAGCACTGTATAGCCCTCAAGGAAAAGTACTCCAGGCAAGAGAAAGTCAACAAGCGGGGGAACAAATAAGTGCTCTCTGTGGGCTCAGAAACCACCACAGTGCCTGTATGGATGCAAAACAAACACCAGCACTGCCTTATCCCTCAAAAACATTTTTATAGCCGGACATTTCCTGTAGAAACACAAGAACCCATCAACTTGATGAAAGATTTTCATTGCCAAAAGAAGATTAACACAGAAGAGCTAGGCAGTGACGAAGTTCTCTCCCCACCCAGTCTGTTTTACTGCAGAGGTGACTAAAAGACATTGGCCACAAACCAGCTCTGCAGATGTTACAGGGTGTCAGCTTTGATGCCTTTGGTAAAAAGACTGCTTGCTGTTGTCACACGTGCGTAAGAGAAGGGCAGAAAAAAGCCCCGCTGAATAGAGCACCCAAATGTGATTATCAGAAAGGACTCATGGCACATGCCATCATGCAGCATGCTCTGATTGTGCCAACACGTTTATCAGTTAATATGCATTGGTGGTGAGGCACGGGAACAGACTACTCAAAGATGCTCCATCCTCGGCAGTGCACAAGGCCAGGCTGGACAGAGCCTTGAGTAATATGGTTAGTGTGAGGGGTCCCTGCTCATGGCATGAGGTTGGAACTGGATGATCGTAAGGTCCTTCTCAACCCAAACCATTCTATGATTCTGTGAACCTCTTTAGGATCTTTTGTATGCTCAAACATATAAAAAATAAGTTCTGCCATCACTGTTTCATGTTCCCCAGTCATTTTACCATCTCTGCTCCTTCTTTCTGGGTCTCTCCCACCAACTTGCCATCAATGTGCGTCAACATCTCACTTGCTAGGACAAACTTGGAGGAGGGAAACCAAATGCTGTCAGACCTAGACCCAAAATATACTTTGCTTTCAAATGGGGTTTTTTTTGGTTCATTTAAACTTCAGCTAAGGGACGGTTCTGTGGGACTAATCTGTTGTGTCATTTCCCCCCCTTTCACCCACTGTCTTCACACATTTCACATCCTACAGCTTTTTCAAACCCAGCCCTAAACCCCACAACAGAGCTGGGCAGCAAATGAGAAGACTGTTTTTATTTGAAAGTGCTGCTCACTCAGCAAAGGCGCCTCTCTCAGAAGAAATGCAAATTGCTTAACGCTGAAGAACAGCCTCATAGGCAAAACTGCACATGAAAAATGAAAACTCCCCTGTAGAGGAAAAGAAAACTTCTGGGTAAGGAATAACTCTTGATCTTCATGATGGAGACAATGTTGGGAAGTAAAGGGAAATGATTAAAACACCCCAGCATCACAATACAGTTTGATTCCATTTTTAATAACATGTATTTACCAATGTGCTATCAGCTTGGCAAATATTCAAGATCGCAAGGAAATTCAACTTTCATTCTGTTATTTGGCAGATTAAAAAAACAATTAAATTATGTACAAAACAGATGCACAGTGTGCCTTGCTTGAAACTTAAGATTTTTTAAAAAATTATTTATAAGGACAGGAGCATGAAAATTTAATTTAATGTTCACCTTAGGTAATTTTGTGTCTTATTGTTCACAGCAATTACCATAAATCTACATATCAATAAGCGAGAACAGATGTCAGTTGTTACAAGTGCTTGCCAATCAGGCCTGTTAAAAAGTGACAGATGGATGGTGATAGAACATTCTCATAAGGCCTATTAGCACATTCACAGGAAATTTTTGTGGTGCTGCACAGTCACAGATGCAGTTCTGTGAAAACACGGCGAAATTTGAGAGCACGAGATTTACATTTTACAACTTCTCATACTGCCTCCGACACAGACTTTCATACGATGAAGCAATTTGCCTCATTTCACTCACCGCAGCTTTTCTCCTGTGATAAATGTAAAGTTGGAATTAGTGGGTATTTGTAGAGGAGGCAACAGAGTCACGAGCTGCTCCTGAAGGCCTCATCAGCTCTTGGGTTTCCAAGACCATAATAAAATCTTATTAGGAAAGAGCTGAGATTCGCTTGCTGAACAAATTCCTAATAAAGGCAGACACTGGCTACATTTTAGTGATAATATATGCACGGAGAGTTTCAGTCAGTGGTGATGACGAGAGCCAAATCTGGTTAGCTCATAAGCAGTTCCCACTAACTTGACTTTCTTTAGTTTTTTTTTTGGAAATACCTAATTTTTGGATTTATTCTTTCTGAATTAAATCCTGGTTGCAGCTTAAAAATCGCGGCTTAAGGTAAAATTCATCATCTCCAGGCCAAAAAGCAGCTATTTGCTAACACTGACATCAGTCATTTGGATGCTGATGTTAAAAACGGGGGTAAAAGCTTCATGGCTGGTGTCTTAAATAGTGTGATGTTATTCCAGCAATAGTCTAAGAATTAAAAAAGACAGGAGATCTGAGCATTACCTCCATCAAACCATATACACTCGGTGCCTACCTTTAGAAAAGCTGCTTATCTGAACAGTGCTTAAGGTACCCTGACCATTTTGCATTTGAGTTAGCAAAGGCCTTAAAACAGCTTTCAAGTCCACATTTGATTCTGCCCTGTTTTTTAAGAGTACGTGCTTAGATCCAACTGAAAGCTAGAGTTCCTGGTTGACTCACATAGGATTTCAGCACATTTTTCAGGTTTTACGGGCTCTAAACGCATCCTGGCAAGAAATGTGTTTTTCTCTCAATTTAAACCTTGCCAATCGTAGTAGGAAAGATTCGTCTCATCTAACTTATCCAAATAAAAATTACTAGCCCAGGATCTTCCTATAGTCAAAGGAAAGGGAATGAGCAGATGATTCATCTGATCCTAAAATAGGTTAACACCAGCCCTTGGCAGGATGAATCTCTGCTTGGGAGTGACTCCCTCCTCATTGGCACCGCAGAGAGATGGGATGCCTAGTTCCCAAACTACTGAGGTTCAGTGAGATGAATTCCACCCATAGAGGGACCAAGGCAATAAAAATCCCCTTGCCCTCCTTTCATCATTTACGGAAAGCCCAGCCAGAGCTATAGATCATGTGCCCAGACTTGGCCAAACTTCCACATCATGCACTTTTACCACTTGAATAAACACGTCTTGTGAACTGCTGAGTGTCAGTTTTCCTCTCAAGGTGCCTCTCCTCCTGTGAGCAGGAGCAATGTGTGGACTGAGAACAGGCTCACTTGCTTCAAACTCTGCCTCTCCAAAAAAAATGCTAAATGGAGTTGTTTAACTTATTAGCTAAAAAAAAAAAAAATCACCCAAATTAATTGTATGCTTTAAATTAAGTAGGAATTTCAATAGAATTGAAAGCTCAATGGTTTTGGTCCCTGAGGTCAACATTTTCAAAACTGGTAGTTATCTTTAAGAAGCAGCTCTCTCCCTTGAGCTGAAAACAGTTTCTCAGTGACCTTTAGTTTTAATGTGATATCCCTAAAGAGGTCATAGCAGGAGAAACCCTCCCTCGGTATGGCTTTGCTGGAATGAAGCCATCAAAGAGTCAGAGGATAAAAAGGATCCTTGGGCCAATGCAAAAGTATAGAGCTTTTGTGCAGATGGTCCTGGCTTCCAACTGGTCCCTCCAGATCCACTGAGCCAATCCAACAATTAGAGGAAAATATTCAGAAAGCAGAACCTCACAGAGTTTCTCTCACCCATCTGCTCCTACAGACTCCGCAACAGGAGGATATCTGGCTTGGGTAACAGAAGAAGGGGGAAATGGATTGAACAGGGTTCAGAAAGGGCCAAAAGTTCAACCCAAAATGCAACCAAACTGTGAAGAGTTTGGAAAGGATTGGGAAAAAACTCCCATAAATTGGAAAAATATAGAAAGTCCCAGCTGCAGAGGGTTTAGAGATCTCAAAGCCAAAGCAAGAAAAGCCAAAATCATGGTTTCTTCTCCTGCAGGACTTCAAAAAGCTGTCTGTTCAATTAAATTAAGAGAGTCCTTTTGTGTCTTTCATGAGTACTGTACATGTCTGTATGTCCTGAAATATTTCTGTAAAGTGAATGTTTATTCCTGCCAAAGCATACTACATGAATGGACAATCTCACAGATTGGGTATTTTTGAACACTTGAATTTTCTACAGCCACTCAATGTGACATAGCCCTCTCTGTTTATACTCTCTGTAACAGTACTTTCCAGGTTCATCTTAAACAGATAGGTTGGCTTAAATAACTACAGCTTTTAGGACTTGATCTAGTGCCAGCCACATTCAATGCAAGCGCTCAAGTGACATCAATCTCCTTGAACTAAGCTTTCCTGCAATTTGTATATATTTGAAGGAGGAATCATTTTTGCTTGAAAGGTTGCTAGTGCTTAATGTAGCTTGCATTGTCTTTTTAAAGTAAGACAATCAAATTATATAATGTAATTCATCTACATTATTAGCCTTCCCCAAGGACAAAGCACAGCTAGAAACTGAGGCTGTGAGAGAAAAAACTGCCTTCAAATTAGCATTAGCACATATAAGAGGAGGGGAGGAAAAGTGAGGAAGTGCTCACTCTATACGCGTGATGATGGTATGTGCTTGCATGTTTTACAGGTGCAGTGAAGCAGAGTTGGGCAAGGTAAGGTTCATTGCTGTAAGCAAGACCACAGGATTACTTTAACACCAAAAGCAGCGTTGTCAGCTCTCCCAGCCTTATTACCACTCTTGACATACCAGCTTGGCTCCTGAAATAGAACAATTCCATGAAAATCTCATTTTTCAATAAAAATGAGAAAAAAATGAAACCAGGAAATCAAGTGTGAAACCTTAAAGCTTGGCAAGTTACAAGGAAATCTGCAGCTTTTTGTTTCTCCAATTTAAATATCTCACGAATTTTAGTTAAATGTGCTTTATAACTTGCTTGGACTTCACACATGGTTTGTGAACATAGGGCAAACACAGTGCTGAATATATAGTAGGGTCAGCGGGCTGCTACAGCAAGAATAGCATTCACTTTTAGAGCTGGTGCTTGGTGTTTAATGTCTGTATGTTAGTGAGTTCTTGAAAAAATCCTCATTTTTCTTTGGATTCAATCCCCAGCTCCCAGTCTGACAAACAAAGAAACAAAACCCCTCCAGTTCTCTTCAACTAGAAACACCTAAAAATCCTACTCCTTTCAACAAAACCAAAGAACCCCTGCTTTTGTCACATAAAACGTACTTTAACCAGACTCAGGCGTATTACGGAAAGGGAATTTAAAACTTCACAGTGAAGACCAGTGTCTTTGGTCTGCTAGCAGAGAAAATTGCTTTGATTTAAGAAATAATATCACAAAGGACTTCATGGCAAATATTTCTTCACATGTGCAGCAGGGTGTGTGCTGTGTCCTTTCTGTTCAGTACAGAGACAACACAAGCTTTTGCAGCAGAAATAAATATTTGCAGATCCAAAGACCACTAATTTTGGACAAGGTGGCTGTATCAGAAGTCCTAATTTAGTACACTGCGACTTCACTGAGACTCGAGCACAAAAGAGATGCTAGAGCCCTGTAAGTAACAGTGAAATTTCAATGGCTCATGTGGCTTTTGATCAATCTTTTAGTGTCAGAATTATACGGTAAGCACACCCATTGACTTCAAAGACAAAAGTTGGACCCCTCAAACACAAAGTTCAAAGGACTTTCAAGCAGCCGTGACAGATCTTCTTTAGCACCTTACTCAATCGTGTCTAGATTTTATCCTCACCTTGAAGTATTATATTGATAGGCGAGATATATGCAGTATAGAAATACATATTAGATTCATTCTTGTGAAATTAATATATACAGCTTAAATTAAAAAACTCTAGGCCTTTAAAAACATTCAAGGATGGTTTCAGCAGGTCATGCAAGGTCTTGCTGCAGACACAGGACTATTTTTTATTCCTTTCACAAAACATAATATAAAAATATCTAATACTAGATGCACTGCATTGCACAGTACTGCATGATTTCTGAGGGAAGGATATGAACTCTTAATCCTAACAATGAAATAGTGCTTAGTTTGGTGCTTCCACGTAGAGCAGCTAATTCATGTAGAGAATCACTAATTTTCCCTTGAACATAAAGGTTTAAGGGTTACCTGTTTTGGGGAAAGGAGTAAACTTCAAGCTGTTTCGATAAGATGAATATAAGATAAAAAGTACGTGTTTTCCATGAGAAGCAATCAGTCATTAAATTATCCCATCGACGAGTGCATCAGCAATCTAATCTGTAGTCACGGTGGTATATTGCTCAAGTAACAATGATATGCCACTAAGACTTCTTAAAATGACTTTCTACTAGACTCAAGACCATGTGATTTTCACAGAATAAATCACATCCTGGATTGAGAGCCCATCCTGATATTACTTGACTGAAATTCTTAGATTCAACACAGTTGAAGATGAAGCTGACTTTACACTGACAGTGAGAAACAAAGCCAAATCTATGCTGACAGTGAGAATCTACACTGACCGTGGCAACGCATAACTTCTAAGATGCACACAATGCAATGGATCTTGCATTACTTTCATTGGTGTCTCTTTTTTTCATTTTGTAGACCTAACCATATATGAAAACATTAAAGCACAACCTCTGAGCCAAAATCCACTTCCAAAACTGCTGAGGATAAAACTGTAACTGAACCGCTCTGTTCTGTTTATCATATTAAGATACATTTTTTTTCCATGAAAAAAATGCTAGATTGCAAGTGTAACATAATAGAACCAGCAAGCACTGCCAGCAGGTCTGAGGAAGAGAGAATAATTCAGAGATATTGTCATCTGTAGGCCAATTTATATTGTCAGACAGCAGGTTCACATTAGCCTCTGATGCCACTGCAATAATGGCATAATATAACGATTGAGCAAAGAATACCTGTGGGGTATAGCTATACAGTGTGGTGTATCTATACTTGTTAAAGTATTTCAGGATTCATTCAAAGCAGAACCAGAAGAAGAAAAAGACCAGGATTAAAAGAAAACCAGGAAAATGGTGTTCATAAAGACTTCTGAATATTTTAGCTCTTGTTTTGTGATGATGAAGCAAGCACAATGTTGTATTTCATTGATTCAGTGGGTTCATGATTAAAATAAACTAATGTAGCAATTTAGGGGTTTTGTGCTTCCTTTTTTTTTTCCTCTCTAACAAGAAAAAAAGCTTTTTAACAGTTTCTCGCGGCAGGCATAATGTGCATCTGTGCTCTGATTTACTGCACATGCTGCCTTCTCTAGCATCATGTTAAGTTAGGGTATCAGCATGGTAGGTCACACAGTGGGAGTGACCTTTTGCTAATCACTACACATCAGTTACTACTGGCACACAGCTCATTACTAAGAAACCCTCCAACTAGCTGGCTTTCAAATCCGCTCACACTTTGATTTTTTTCCCCCTCTTTCTTTCTCCTCCAGACCAAAGATTATACTTTTACATAAAATCTTCTGTTGTGTAATTTTGTCAACTAGGGTTCCAAAGTCAAAAAGGCACCCAGTTAATTTTCCATGATTATAAAAAGAGCTTGAAAATTCCTACTGAAGGTAGGCCTATAATCTTGGGTTTCATTAAAAAGGTCAGAACATTTTTACTCACCACCTATTATTAAAATGTTTGAAGGCTGCCATTAATTTGATTTTTCAGGACACAGAAATCTCACTGGAAATCAGAATGTAATCCTGCTGTTGCTTTACTGGCACTTTTCATAGGGTAGGATATGGCAGCAGGGACTAAAAGCTCTCCTGCAATTTACAATTGGTTACTTTGGACAAATGGCAGGTGACTAATGCAAGACAAACTGTTTGCACAACCTGGGAGCACTGGGTTTAATTTCAGTTTCTGAAAGAGGGGAGAAAGTGTTTCTATTGACGTTGAACTGCGAGCTGTCCCCTGCCAATACATCTGCCACATTTAATACACAACACACCCCTCCACCCCCGACAATGTGATTATTAGAGGTACAGAATTCAATAGCTTAAGAATACAAAACATAGCTGGAACAAAATGAAATGTTTTTTAACTCACCGGCCATTTGCTGAATGCCGCTGAAGGCACCCAAGTTACTGGAGGAAGTTGCCTGCTGCAGAAGCTGCAAATTAACAACACAACACAGCAATCTATCTGACATTAATGTAACAAATGAAGATAAAACTAAAATGAGCCATCATTTCACATTTGGAGTATTTATGCTTTCCTTTACATTTATATAGTCTCTTGCTTCTGTCTACTGTTGGAAAGAACATCCCTAGAGTCAATGCTGTAAATCCATATTAATGTCTAATCTCTATTAAGAAACACAGAGACACAAGGGAAACTCAATAACATGGCTGCTTTAAAACAATTAATCAATTTATTCTTTTTAACAACCAGGTGTTAAATCTATTTAAACCAACATAGTGTGACTAATTACAACCCTCTGTAGTCTAGTAGTTACCATAACTCATCTCTGTCAATCACGGTCCATTCTCCTCCACCCTCCTGAATTCTGTTTTTTCTTTATTATCTTTATGAATCAAGCACACAGATATTCATCAGACTGGTATTTGTATATAACAATTTAGCCTACCTGAGTATTAATTAGCCTACTTCAAAACTAACATATATTTTTAATTGCTGGGTAAATTGCTGTTCATAATTATATCACTATGCCAAAGCACTGTATGCATACAAATTATGTATTTACATATACACAGTACATATATATCTGGACACATCTATTTGTCTAACTTGGTACCGTCAGGAACTTCCAAATTATCCAAAACAGAGGCATAAAAGGCAGAGGCCCCCTTTCAAATACAGGGAGTCTCTCTTGGCCATCCAGGCTAAGAAACATGCTGTGGATTTCAGATTTCTCCAACAGGGGCAGCATCTAGCACCTCTTTCTCATCTAACAAATGGACCAAAGAAAATGCTATTTTAAATCTATGAGAAAACAACTGGCTTTCCCCTGCCATCTTCACTTTCTGTTTGAGGTAGTGTGAAGCATGCATGTTCAGCATTTATAGGACCATTTCCAAATGAAAATGTGGAAAATTAGAGGATTCAGCCACAATAATCTAGTTTCAAGGCTGCACCATACAGATATGGGCTTTACAGTGTTCAGCTGCCTATGTGTCCTCCCCTAAGGAAGAACTTAAATTTTATTCCACCTATAAAGCCCAGACTCTAATATTCACAAGAACAATATAACTAATGGAATAAAACTTCGTTTTGCACCACGAGTCAACTTTAAATGCTTGTCTTGGACAGCACTGACGCACCTAGAAAGGTTCATTCAATTTGTATTCCTTGGTATTTATTTTTAGATCATATTATAAACATACAGATTTTTTCATAAAGAAGACATTCTACATATCCTGGAGGACTTAGCAATTTATTGCAGGGAGCTTATATATAGTTTATAGCTGATTTACTGTGGTTCTAAAATAAATACAGTGTAATACAGCTGCCACGTCTGAGACAAACTTACAGCTAGATACTGTGGTGTGAGTCCTCCAAGACCTGTGAGGTTTCCCCAAGTGGCAGTATTGAGCTGTTGCATCTGCTGTGCCAACTGCTGCTGCAAACGCCGTTGCTCCTTGTCCTTTTGGGTATCAGCAAACTTCACCACGATTGGCGAAGAGCAGCCCTGTGGTTAAACAGATGGGGAAAGACAGAAGCGTTAAATCACACCATGTCACCCTCAGTGTGCTCAGCCATGTCCCATAGGGCCACTGGCAATGGCATGACCTGATCGCTCACCCTCTCTTTGTGATTCGCATACCTCAAGGACTAAGATTTTCAGCTTCTTAGGAAAAAAAAGCTATGGACAAATTATTGATTTCCCAGTTCTTTTTACAAAGCACCTTTCCTCAGGCTCTCTTTCCCTTCCAGCTATCAAAATTGCTGCCAGAGACAGCAAAGTGTACCAGTCCTCTTTAATTAAGCTTCACAGCTGATGAGATGGACGTGATGCTTTATCTGCAGTCTGTTTTCAAGGCATCGCCAAAGGGAAAGGCATCCAACCCTCCCTGCTGCCAGGGACCACACAGCCAACAACGCCCTGCCACCACGGTCTGGCTGTGCAGCCATGCTTGGTGCAGCTGGCTTGTGTACCTCGTGTAAATAGACCATCAGCAACAGATTTACTCCAGTGCCCATCATCAGCAGGTCACTGGTCCTTTTCGTATCAAGGACCCCCAGTTCAAAGCAAGCACAAAGGGTGATGCTGCTAGGACAATTCACCCACCTGCGGTCTGCTCCTAGGCATGCTTTGCATCAAGCACCTTTGAGATGTGAACAAAGGGCAGGATGCAGACCAAAAATGACTAGTTCTGGTGACAGCAGCCCATTCCTGATTGAAACCATTTCTTCTATCACTCCTATGAGCCTCTTGTTACATGATATGGGAGGGCCGTAAGACATCTTAGGAAACAGGGAAGCTGTAAGAAAGAACCAGAGATCTGGTCTGCAGCCTACTCCTCACCCATGTCTGAGGGACCCTTGAGAAGAAGCAGGAGGTCATCGACCAGAAGGGCTTTTGAGGTAAGCTGGATATTTCCCTTGGACTTCAAATTGGCTATTCCTGGGCAAAGTCACTGAGAGAACGAGACATGAATATAAAAGATGTCTCTTGCTTTCATTCTATATTTTCTTTTTAAATTTTTTCCATATTTTAACCTTTCAAGTGTTCATTTTTTCACATCAAGGGAGCAAACTATATACTGCAATGATTCAGTTCTTCAAATTAATTCAAGCATTTTGTGAGTCACAGAAACTGTCAATCCATTTCATACTCTTTTCCAACTTCATAGGATCCAATGAATAACTTCCCTCCACCCACAATGCTTTGTTATACTAATTTCTTGTCTAACTTCAATCTGAACACAATGGCAGGAGTGAAAGGTGACTCAAGCCGAAAAAACACAGCAGTAGTTTAGCCAAAGTGTATACATGGGACGTGGAGCAGAGTTATACTTAATCTCTTCCCATGGCTGCTCTCACAACACTGTGAACATCTTCAGGAAAGGTCCTGCCCTCTATTTCTTAGAAAAAGCAGCAGTGTACCTTTCCTCTGAGGAACATCACACCAGGATAAATGACAAGAATATTCACAATCAACAGATGAAATGATGAAATAAACCACAATAATAATATCCCTCGTATAAAGATCTCCCATCAATGCTGTTCCTTTAGAATTATCTCAGAAAAATCACTACTTGTGATTCATTATTCCACCTCCAATGCCCTTCCCATGTAATTCATTGTAAAAATGTCTTTCCATGTTTCAGTGAGGAAGAAAGGAGATACGTGCCACTCCAGCAATTAAATAAAGATTATGAAGGAGGTGGCTTGTTACACAATTATCTCTCCCTAGTGATTTTTATACTAATATTAAAAACAAGAGACCCCTGAAAAAAGGGAAAAAAAAAGGATGGAGATGGTAAAGGGTGTGAGAGAAGTTCTGGTTTTGCCAGTAAAAAATTCAAGCTTTTCCTATTCAATATGAGGTTTGGTGGCACTGAGCTAACACCAGTCAGAACTTCCTGACTTCTACCTGGGTATACAAGAGAACCAAGCGTACTTCTAAAGAAAGAGAAATTAATTTCAAAGGAAAAAAGATTGTATGGCTATTACAGTTCTTGATTCGGCAGCTCAGTGCTCAACACTACAGCTGACATCTTATTTATGAATGCTTAAATGTCAATAAATTGTATAAAAACAATATCTCTGCAATTTATGAGTCTATAATTCATTTTTTCGCTGCCTGTTCTATATTTCATCACTTCATCATTTTCAAGAAAGCCAACGTTCTGAAGACTGAAATTATATGTAGCAAGTGGCTCTCTATAAGAAAAGGATTGTTATTGTTGCATCAAATTTACTCTGTGATAACAAATTAGTGTCTTCTACTGGTGCTGCATTTGAATGCCTCAGACAAACAAAAAAGCCTCCACAGAAATGAGACAGAAGAGCAAAAACTGTAGAGCAGCAATTATGTTTTTAAAATCAGTTGATTTAACCAGGTCAGAAAGTCAGGTGGAAAGAGTAATAAGAGAATTCATTATTCTGTGAGACATGTTCATCTGTATTTAACATCCCCATTGTTCTTTCTTTGAAAATTCATCTTGGTCAATGATGTGTGCCAAAGAACTGAAAATAATGAAATCAGAAAAAAACCCCTCTGCAGTAATTGGGTTGAAATGTAATTGTGTACTACATGTTGTCCCCAGCCCACTTTTGTTTGCAAAAAACCCATGAAACAAAAGTGTCAAGGACCACTGGTTCAGGTTGAGAGTTGAGATTTAACACTAGATAACCTGAATTAACTTTTTACTAGGTGAGTATTGGCAAAAGTGAGCAGTTTCTTTTTTCTTTTTCCTTAAAGGGTGACTTCAGTTTTATGCAGTTCTATTTTTCTATCTTGAGAGGAAGCTCCCAGCCCATACACAAGGTGCATCTCCCTTCCTCATTTAATGGCTTGGTATCTCCATGCCATTCAGAGCCGTTTTCTTTACAGCAGCTGGTGCTACCTTCATATTTTCCTCTGTGTCACCAAGACAGAAGGTACAGACACTGTTGAGTCCCTCACCCATGGAGCTGGAGGGTGAACTGCTTGTCTCCACGAAGGGACTCTAAGCCCATGATCAACTCTCACAAAGACCCAAATGTTTACAGTGCAAACTACTTGGAATCACCTGGCCAATTTGGAGATCTCATTGCTGACGTCTCTAAAGGTGTTGAGAAGTATTTTGATCTAAGAGTAGCTATTTTATAGAACTAATGTCAACAGGAGTATAACATCAAAATGTAGCCTCTTTTGGAGTACTGCATATGACAGAAGAATGAGAGGATTTGTCTGGGAGGTAATATCTCTTTAATTTTACCATCTTCTGAAGTAGAGCTGTGCAAAATTCATTTTGCTAGGCAGAAAAATACATTAAAACACATGGAAAATATAGGTAAAACACAGTATTATCAATAAACATTTCCTTTTTACTTGGAATCAAACCCAGAAAAACATACAGGTCTGAATTAATGGAGCAGTGCATGGCAGACAAATTACTACGAATATTATTTCAGAGACTCAAAGTGGCAGTTTTTTCACAGTATACTGTCAGACTGCATAGACTGTGTAACAGCAGCTTTCTAGTAAAGATCATTTCAATTATTCTCATCTCATTGGCACATTCTCACCTAAAACTGTATACTCAGGGTCTAAAAATGCATTGCACTGAAAAGAAAACACATCAATTATAAAAAAAAGCTCAACCAAATTCAAACGTGATGTTTGGAAAGACAATAGCTTTGCAATGCCGATATCATTACTTTTAGTACACAGGAAACAGTGACATTTTCATGCACTGGCTTGATTTTTAGCTTCTTCTTGTTCTCCTCTATCCACCCTCCCACCCTTGGTGTCCCCCCTTGGCTCATTACACAAAGCAGCTCAACGACATGACGCAATAATGATTGTTTAGCACCCAGCATGCTTTGGGAGACTAGAGCATTGCAAAGAAAAATCACTGAGAAAACTCAAAGATAAAATAAAATGGAAAGGTCCTGGTGGAAAATCAAAGAAATAAAAAAAAAAGAAAAAAAAGAAAAAAGAAACAAGTGCACATAACATCAATGCCACCTCTGAGAAAAATCATCACTACACGAAGATACAGTATACATAATACAGTATAACATGCACTCTCCAATGATAAGCTACAAGATCCAGAGTAAGTAAAGACTTCATACTTGTGCGGGTTTTTTGTGCAAAATTCTGAGAGACCATGACAAAAATCACAGACTGAAAAAAGTTTTGAGATTGCCAGACAAGCCATGGCATTCGATAACCACTCCAATGAACGTCCTGTTTGCCTGCAGCTATAGTCACATTAAGTGAACAGGTTTAAAGTTTCCTATTGCTCGTCGTGATAAAATACGAGGCCGTAGAGGCAGTTTGGAAGGAAATAAAGAGCGTTGCTTGTGAGGAGCCAGCCACAACGGTGCTCTGCAGGAAGTGCCACACTTTGATATGCTCTGTCATCATTAGCATTTTTATTGGCTACATGAAGGAGGAGAAATTATATTAACTTAAAAAGAGATTCTATTTGCAGAAAAACGCATGCACTAGTAACTCAGCGTGGCCAGGTTAAACCTCTTGAGCTTTTTGTCAGAGCAGTGCAAACCACAACATTTAAAAATCTATTTAAAAGGAACTTAAGATTTTTCTTCAAGGGTGTGTGTGTGTGTGTTAAAATTAAAGATAATTTACTCATCAGATATTCTCTGAGTATGACTGAGGAGCGGTATTCACAGCATTTTTATTCTCTGCTGAATGCCACTGAAAACAGAATCAAGAGCTGTGTTTGGATACCACACAGCAACGTTATTGTGCGCTTTCAGGTCATTATAAAAAAACAAGCTTCCCAAAGACAAGTAGAGTGAGTTGGTAAAAAGTTTAAATCTGTGATTGTCATGTGTCTGATCTGATCCAGGAGAGCATGGCTTTACCATTCGCAATCATTTGCACAAAGAAAACAAAGAAAGGGCAAATGATACAGTACTGTACCTCCATGGTCTGAGACTGGTGCATGGCTTTGATTGCATTCTGTGCCATTGCCCTTGTAGAAAATGTGACAAACGCACAGCCTGTGGGAACAAGGGGACAGGGAGCAGGAAAGACAAAAAACAACAAGACAAAAGGGTTGGACGCTTGTTAAACCAACACAGTCTACGAGAACGGCCACAAGACGACACTGTTCTCAGTAGTACATAAAAATAAACAACTTCTCTAGTTTATTTATCGACAGTGCTGACTTGCTAATCTGACCATAGATGAAAGAAAAAAAATTAGGTGGGGATGGGTGAGAGGAAAGGCTTTTTTCCTTATTTTGTTCCCCTTTTTTTTTTTTCATTTTATTTTCTTGTTTTCATTCTTCAGCCACAGGGTTTGAAATAAGGAAGGCTTTTATGTAGCCTTTGGATTGCATAGTTTAGTCTATTCAGACCACGCATTAACAATTGCTTGCTATGGCTTTTGTGCAGGTAAATTGTGGATAGTGAATAAATGACTGGCATCACTGACAGCTGAACTGGGAATTTAATAAAGGAGTCCATAATGCCACATATTTCCGTGATGCACCAAGAACAACCATACAGATAAGGATGAGAAAAACTCCACTGTGCAGCCTGCAACTAAGTGTGAAAAGACTCAGACAAAATTCAATAATGTAGGTGGAATCTCAACATTTAAGAAAATAACAGATTGAAAATAAAAATCTTTATGATTTTTGTTTCTCCGAGTTCTAGGTACAAGTTTAATTCTTTGATCTATGAAAGCCAACCCCAGCTTGAACAATTCTGAAGCTGTGTGCACAAATAAACTGAAAATTAGCTTTTTTTTTTTTTTTCATCCTCAGCCATTTAAATCATAATGAAAAGCCAGTAGGCTAAAGTGTAGGCTATTTTTCCAGCCTTTTACTATTGTCAGTCATACCTGCACTGGGCATGGTACAGGTCAGCTTTTTCAGTGCATGACTCAACTGCCCTTTCAACTAATAAAAACATTGCCTTCTGAGATTTACATTTTATTCTTCATGCACCCCTGGGCATCATAAAGAAAAAGACTGTGAAATTAATGCAGATTCAGGCTGATTTTGTAATAATACCATGGCACACTAAAAGCTTAGCTAAAGCAACAAGGACTTATTTCACTTGTGATCTCTAATGACTTTAAAAGTGCATTGATTTTCAGCTCCCTTAGCCTTGCACAGTTTGAACTTAGGTTTCAGAGAATAATTTAGTGTTCCACTCAATTTCCTCAAAACATTATTATTATTACTACTTAAAAGATTTCCAAATGAAGCAAATCTAAGCACTGAGAGGCTAAAGCATATTGTCATTTTAGAGCTAATTCATGAAAGCTACATTCTGGCATCAAAAATGCAATATTGTTGCCCCTGTGGCCAATGGGCAAAATAAACCATTTTGCAATCCAGCAAGCAACAGATTGTTTGGTTTATGCAAATCAATTTGAGGCATAAAATACCTTTTCTTTTTTTGCTCCGTGTGTATCTGGTGAGATTATCAAGTCAAGACTGTATTCACATCTTAATCAAACAACAGTAAGAGAAAGCAATGCCTGATCATTACCCAAAAGCACTACATCTAGTCATGAAAATAAAGTCAATGCATTTTTGCATCATGCAGTATTGTATTTTTTTTTTTTTCTCTTTCATGTAGAGGCCCTTGGTACAAAAGATCCTAAGCTGCTTATGTACCTTTGACAGGTGAGCATCCTAAAACCAGAAGTCAGGATTCTTTTCC
>JBCJKH010025574.1:10089-24162 GCA_039877255.1 Loriculus beryllinus
GTGAACTGAGGTGATGAAAGTGTTCCAGCACAAACTGCCTTATGGTGTTAGATGGTGCAGTCCTCACGTAAGCAATGAATTCACTTTAAACATTTGCCCTTTTGCAGCTGAAGCTGTCAATGTGATCTCTCACGAACACTCATTAAGTGCTCATTGCTCTGGTCTTGAAGATGTTGGTTTTTTTTTTCAGTTCAGTTGAAAGTGTTAGTTTAGAGTTGTCTTAGTGCCAAGTAATTCTCTTTCCAGGTTGAAAATAAAAAATCATGTACTTGTTCTCATGAGACTGTCTTCCATCTGCTAGGAAGATTGCTAGCATCCTGCATCACCTAAATTTCACAGCTCCTCTGGGCCAATGGCGTGTAAGGACTGACTGATGACCAAGTCCACACTTGAGTAACAGTCAAAGAATTATTGCCCTGTAGGAAACATTCCAAGGAAAAATAAGCTGTTTTGAAAACATGTGGACATTTCTCTGGGATTTTAATGTGGAAGAAAGTACCTAGGTTTGTCTGCCTGTGCTTTTTCTTTGTAGCAGCTTCTGTTGGATGAACTGTGCAGCTGCACCGGGAGTGCAATCACTGGCTTGTTTCTGCAGGGAAAATGGCGTAAACTCTTTTATTAGAATAAGAGCTCGGTTATTCCCAAAGACTTAAAAGAATGTTTGGTCTTGGTGCTTGTGAATTGCAAATTGTGCTTTGAATAAACTCAGCACAGAGATGCAAGCCTGTTTGGTGTGGGGTAATTTTTTTACCCTGATGATATGAGTGCGAGGAAGAAGGTCAACAAGTGAAAGGATTTGGATCTCATCCTAGGCTCCTCTATCTTCCTGGATTATCTCTGAACTTCCTCTACTAATTCCAGTTTGCATATGAACTTTTTTCTGTGGCCCCCAAATTACCACTTGGGCAAGAAGCAGCAGGCACGTGGTATAGCTGCAAATGCACGAATTGGTTCAGTATGCGTGATGAGTAGTTTAGCAGCTGGCCAGGCAGAACAGATAGCTGCTGTGCTCGTGCTGAGGCTTCACTTCAGTGAAAGCTATCATTTTGGATCTCTCTAATGTGTCTGCTTATTTTTGTGACACCTTTCATCAGCTGATTCTTAATTCCTTAGGAAGGCAGAACTAGAAAAGTGTAACGCTGGTGTCTGGGATGAAAACTGGAATTTAAAATACAGGAGAGGTAAAGGACCTAGGGTGGTGAGAACCTCTGGGAGGCTTCAGTTCAGGAAAGTAATAGTTTCCTGAAGACTGACCAAATTTGTTTAACAACTCACAATTAAATTGGTGCAGCTTCATAAGAATTACTTTTCACTCTTCTGGTTTCACCCTTAGTGTGCATGGGACTTTGTTACTTTTCTTTCAAGTGTGAGGCAGTACCTTTAATCATAGATCCTATTTTAGTGGTTTTGGAAAAGATCAGGTTGCTTTTAACACTGATATTCAAATGCTGGTTAATATTTTCTTTTAGTCTATGTCCTCCAGCCTTACCAGCTTTACTGTTCTGGAGGTGCCCAACATAGTTGGATCCTCACACTGCTCCCCAGATAGATTAATGAATAAAACAGTAGGAAGCTCGCATCTTTTTAAGATGGTGAGTCATAATTCTCTCTGGTAATGAAGTAGATAAGTGTTTTTCTAGCTGTCTGTAGCAGAATGTGTCACATTTATGCAAAGGAGGAAGCTCAAATTGTTGCATTATGTCTTAATATCCCACTGCCCATTCACTTAAAAACCTGTCAGTTCTCATCTGGAAATACAGTGAATGGAGGCACTGATCTGATGCTGCTGCAAATAGAAAGGGAATTGCATGTCAGGTTATTTATTCAACTTCCTTGTAACTTTATCAGGCTGCAAACAGTTGGCAGAATAATGCAGTTTGTCTTCAGAGTGAGGAGGCCCAGATAAGGACATGTGACAAATGTGCAGAGATATAGCTCTGCAGAGCACAGATTATTCCCCAAAAGGCTGAGTTTTGACTTGATGTCTTGTTTCTTCTGAATGAGGGGGATCATGAAGGGATGAAAACCTGTGATGCAGCTTCCTGACCAGTGGTCTGTGCCCTGGCTGATAATGGATAATGCTGTGCCACCTAGATAGGGCAACTGCTTTTGGTGTAGATAATGCTTTGTCGGTAACCTGGGAACTGCTTCCAGAAATATGACACTGTGTCTGTAGTGCTCAGCTTGTAAGGGGCAGTGTGCAAAGTAAGTTTAGCCAGTGGAGTACCTTGCTGGTGTAGATGGTTGTACCACCAGGTGCTTCGTGGGTCTTTGAGAAAGAGAGAAGCAATATCTTTCACCCAGAGCTCTTGGCACACAGGGAGGAAAAGTAGGGAGACAATGAGAGCTGCTTGTGGACAGCTGAACAAGAGACCAAAATGTGCAAACTTTGTTCCTGTTGCAGATAAATGGAAAAGGAAAAAACAGGGGGTGGGAAGAAACAGAGCTGAGCTTAATAAATGAGCAGGCAAGGAATGTCTCAGACACCATCAGTAAGGGTGTGAGTACTAAAATGGCAGAAATGTGCTTTAGAAGAGGAAAGAAAATAAGCAGTAAAGCAGAATCAGTTAACCTGTGGGAATTCTGTTTTGTGCTGGGGTTCAACTTCGTGTGTTGCAAGCTCTGAAGCAGGAATTTGAATGCTCCGTTGTGATTCATGCCAGTGCAACAAATATTATGTCAGTGCTGGAACAATATAGAAAGGAAACAAGTGACAGCTGTGTGGAGGAGCTGACATAATCAGCTGGGCCTCTGGTGATCCGTTGCTATAGAATTGGAAGACTGCCATGTAATACATTGTGAGCTGTGAAAATACCAAGACAGCAACAAATTACACTGCTGGCTTGAAAGCAGAAATACATATACATAGGAAGGATTAAAATCTGACATTACCGGAGAAAGGTTGTTTCCAGCTGATAGAGCACATGGTGTTAAAGTGTGTAAGGAGCTAGTCAAATAAGCATAAGAACAACATCAAAGGTCTGCAGCAATGGATGCTGAAAAGAGAATCTGGCAGGCTGTGCATTTTGAGATGGAGATAAAATTTTCATTGCTTTCACTGGAAATAACAGAGCAGCAGTAACCTCCTGACCAGGAATTTGCTGTGGGCTTAATATTTCACATGCTACTCCGGTTGCATTGCATCTGTTCATTTTCTTGACACAGCCTCTGTGCTCCAGCAGGTCAAAAATCTGTGGCTGCTGCTGTTTTAGTGGTGTATGACCATACAATTCAGAAGTTTCAGTATGCAAAGATAAAGGGCCTGTGTAAAACGGTTATCTCAAAGATGTTAATGACAGAGTACATGGAGTAAACCAAGAAATAAGTACTGGATCTTCGGTCATCATGTTAGACTCTTTTCCTGATGTGCTTGCTTCTTTGTTTACCTGTATTAATGCAGCATTTGCTAGATGATGTTGTTTTGTGGCTTACATAGTAACTTACTTCCTACTAATTAAATATAACTATTGCCAGTGCCTCTTTGTTGTACAAGTATGTACTCTATGGGCACCATATTGGAGGAAAAAAAACCCAACAAAACAAACACAAACCAAGAATCAACAGGTTTCCCCTGTTCTTGGTCTTGTTCCTGAAATAGGATCTGGGACAGGACAAAGCTTTGAGTTTATTTCTGTCATGTGGATTGGTTGGGGAGAAAAGCACTAGCATGTCTGAGAGCCAGTTGTGAATGCTGCTGGCCTAATTGTGAGAAGTTGAATTTTCCAGGCCCCTCGAAGTGGGAAATGGAGGGGGTTTTAATGTCACAGTAGTTCTGTGTGATTAAAGGGTTCTAAAAAATAGCTCTGCTGTGTTTCAGATAGTAATGCTGCATATACTCTTAGAAAAATACCTATAATCCAAGTCTCTTACATCAGAGGATTTTTGGTGGCATGTGGTTTTCACATGAAAAAGTTTCATTTAAACATCATATCCTTTCTGTTGTGAAACAGCAGAAACAGTACACCAGCAGATTAAACAATGTAGGAGTATCTTTTAACTGTTTAAGAAAACTTTTATCCTGTTTTTATTAGTGTTTTGTATTCTCCATCTGATCTTGGTTTTAATATTGCAATAGCAGGGTTTTGGCCCAGCCTTATTCTAACAGCTTGTGCAATGCTCTTGATCTTTTGTGTGTTCTGTTAAGACAGAGTATGTATGAAATGTGCTATGCTAATGAAAACTTTTGGGAACTAGATGATATTTCATATGCAAAAACTGAGTTCGTGAAGTCAGCTAAGGCTTTCTGCAAAGGTAGAGCTGTGAAGTTCATGTCTGACTCAGTCACTGAGCCAACGGCTGATGTGACGTAAGAGATGAGTGCCACCAACTGTGGATGCTGCTGGTATAGCAGAGTTGGTGAAGGGGAGCATGTGTTCACTTCAGCTGTTTCAGGCAAGCGCTTTAAAGTTTTGTGTGAACTGTGGGTGAAAGTAATATGGCAGCTTGTGAGCTGGGCAGCTGAGTACCACTTCTGACTGCTGTGAGACTAGAAATGTCATGCGAGAAGCAGGGGTGGAAAGGAGGGTAGAATGAGATGAGACTCCAAGTCACTGTAGCTGCCTGAATTTGCAGATCAGAGGCTTGATATTTAAGTGCCATACTATCTTTACTGAGCTGTAGACCCAGTGTGTCTTTAAGCACTTAGGGATGGCTGGCAACTGCATTTTGTGAACAATGTTTTATATCGTATTCTCATGATGCTGAATGTGTAGGGAGTATTGATCAAATTTGGGCTTGGCTAGATAATGTATTCCTGTGGAAGAGCACATGATGTTGCCTTCTGCTGGCTAATCAGTTGCTGTCAGCTCTGGATGTTCATCACAAATTGTGCAGTTGCAGTGATTTTAATTCTGGTGAGGTGACTGTCAATCTAGTGAAAGTTGTAGAAGCCACCAAAGTAGTATTTCTTGTTGCTTCATCAGCATCTTGTGGCGGACAAATCTGTGTATGTGAAGCTTGGGTTGTTACAAAACTGATGTTTTTATGTTTGGGTGTGGGGAGCGAGGAAATGATCTGGTTTCTCAGCTCTCTGTAACTTAAATGAGATTTTTATCATTAGAGTTCTAGTTAATTAAAGCTGGCCCTTAATTATGCTGTATTGATGTTCTGGAACCAGGATAACTACTATAAATAGAGAACAATTGCGTTTTTTTTTGTCTGTAGTACCTGAGGGGTTTTTTGTTAGTGAACAACTGTCTCTGTGTAATCTAAACCTGACTCTCCTGATGTCTTGTCTAGCCCACAGCTGTGCACATACAGGAGTTCCTCACTCTGCTGGCCGTGTGTCACACTGTTGTTCCTGAGAGACAAGGAAATAAAATTATCTACCAGGCCTCATCTCCAGGTTGGTTGTTTTGGTTTTTTGGAAGTAATGGAGTGAGACTAGAAGTAGATAGAAGCAAGGTCCAGAAATTTCTGTTAAGGTCGTTGATTTCAAAAGCAAGATGTCCCTTGTGATGCTAGCAGTTGATCTGGAATCTTCTGTCATCAGTGCATGCTGCTTTTGAATGCCTCCTACAAAAACGTCAAGTACACTATGTTTTTGTAGATCTAGGTCAAGCTTATGATCTTTTTGTGTTTGAGACCTTTTACTCTGGCCTTTCTGCAGGGGTGAGAAGCAAAAGTAAAACTTCCAATGTGTACAGCTGATCTATGGAAGTATGGTTTTGTTTCTGCATGAGCAGTTACTTTATCTGGCATGAGTGCAAACTAGTTTTCTTGATCCTAGTAGCTTCCCGTCTTGGTTTAAGCAGGTACAAAGGTGCTGATGTGCTCATATGTGACACAGTGCATCCAAGAGCAGGATACTGGCCATATTCAGACATCCTCTTTACCCATTTCTTCCTAGTTTTGGGTAGCACAGAGGTATGGAAGGAGGCCTAAATGTGGAACAGCAGGGCCCTGCTCCCCATCAGATTTCTCTTTAACTGAGGTTGTTACTGGGATTGTTGTAGTGATGTATTGAATGGTGAAGCAGCATCGCTTATTTATACTTCAGAGTGAGGAGCCTGTGTAAGTCACAGTGTTGATGACCTGTGGGGAGACTAAAGGAGCTGTAGAGGTGTTATGTTTGCATGAATTGACACTAAATATATCTATGTGGGGGTTAACCCAAATGATGCTTGCTTCTTAATGAGACTGTTTAACTGTCTCCTAGAGCTAGAAGTGTTTGCTCTGGTTTCAGTTAGTTTTTGAGCTCTTAATGACACTGCCCCTGTTCAATCTCCATAAGACGATGTTATACTTGTATAGCGCTTGAACTTAGCAACTTTACAGCAGGAAATGGATTAAATGCATGTTGTAAGAATTTAGAGTAATGTAGCTTTGACCTTGGTTTCAGAACTAGCATTTTCCTTTTTTCATGTATCCACAACAGTGGAGTTCAATGCTTCAGTATTTCAAGATGTTTTATGCAGATTATTTGTTGATATTACATGGCCTTTGTAAGACTACAATGTGAGTATTCTTGTGGAAGTGTGTGCAGAGCTACTCTACCAGCCCTACCGATGGGGGAGTATGGGGAAAGGGTGTTGCTGTGTTTTGGCGTTGTGGCATATTTAAGTATGGGCTTTGCAGATGTCTTCTACGTACCATAGTAATCTTAAGCTTCTCTGGTATTGGCAGATGAAGGGGCCTTGGTGAAAGGAGCAAAAAAACTTGGTTATGTTTTCACAGGACGGACTCCACATTCTGTTATCATTGATGCGGTAAGTAGTAAATATGCGCAGCACGGGCTTCTAAGCTCATGCAGGGCATAAATTTCTCGTGTGGTTCCAGTGAGTTTGCTTTTACAGAGCTTTTAAGATGCTACGTGGCATCCCAGGCTTTTTCAGACTGGGAAAAGTTGTCTTACTCTGTATTTAGATGAAAAGTCCGTTGCCCTTCTGTGTGGCACGGGCAATAGGAACTTGCAAGCTTATGTGGGAAGTGACAGCAATTGTGCCTGAAGAATATTTCTGTTGTCTGGGAAACACAGAAGAGAACACTCACATTGGAAGGAAATTCATGTGTGTAAAGATTTTTCTGACCTACCTTTAATAGTTACTGTGCTTTGAAATATTTGAGTTCTTGTCGGAAAATGGAATTTTTCTTCTCAGTAAGATACTCTGTAGAAGATGTGTCTGCATAACAAGCTCTGTATGCGGAGGTGTGCAATTAATGGATTAGAGCTGATGCAGGCAGTCTCAAACTCATGGGGCCCCATTCTGACTGAAGTTGCAGTCTAAGCTAAAGTGACTCTAGATTTACACAGGTGCAGCTTAGTAGGGTGCATATTAAGAATAATGGATATATTTTTGTCCTTCTGCTCAGGTGCATTCACTTACAGGTTTCTTGGTACACCGCCAGGCAAAGCACTTAAAATATGGCTTTCCAGGGCTTGTCACAAGCTTTTAGCAGCTTCTCAGAAAACTGCTGCTTAGTTTAAGAGGAAGAGCTTAGGATAAGCAGCATCATCTAGAGCTATCAAGGCTCTTCTCAGCAGGAGAACCAGGCCCACGAGACCTAGTTTGATATTCCTCATACATACCAAGTTGGAAGCATGGTCAGTCTATAGCCAGTGATAATAAATTTTCACTTTCGGATTCATGGCTTGTTGCCTACATCAGTGGCAGTACATGTAGCATGGGCTGGAGGTGACTTGATCTTGGTTATTGTTGAGTTGGTATGTACCTTGTACAACGTAACTACTGCAATTAGGTTTTGCTACAGCCCTTTCTTTGGCAATCTGTTACAGGTACCACTGGAGTTCTGAGACTCCAGTAACTCCTACTGCTTCTTCCATCTGCTCTACAATAAGAATGGCAAAGACAAGGTGTTTCAAAATCCTTTTCCTTCCTCAGGTTGCTCATCAACCCCAACAAAAAGTTGTTGGCAATGACAGGAATTTATCCTTAATAAACCATTTTATTTTTGCCACAAGACATACAATCTATTATGCTTTGTAAATTCAAGTAGAGGAAATATTAAGGTAGTTCAGACAAAGGTTATTGTAATACCAAATTTGCGTTGCATGTTTTTTCTGAGTTGGAATAATGCTCACAGTGTGTAGCATGTCTGTTAGCAGACAAACTTTCAGAGCATGCATATCCTTCTGGAGTAAAACGGTAGTTCCTTGAAATGGTGTAAAAAGAGTAAATGGATGGTGCCCCAGTACTGGACATTCAAGTTTAGAATGCCTTCACTAAATAGGGGTCTACATTACTGTTGCCAGGAGAGGGAGCTATTACTATGTTTTATTTACACTTGGATGTATTAAAAAGGTTGTGTTTAGATACCTTACATGTTCACACATGTAAGAATGTACTGCAAATTATATTTATTACGGTATTTGCTTTCTTTTGTAGCTGGGAAAAGAGAAAACCTTTGAAATTCTTAACGTGCTAGAGTTTTCCAGGTAAGTTTTAATATACTAAATGCAGGGCAACGAGCAAACTATTTTAGTAAATATTATTGAGAATAAAAAGATTCAGCTGATGCAGTAGAAGAGCTGGACTTCCTTAGCTTTTTCTTGCCCCTCCTCGTTTACAATGTAGGACCAATACAGAGCTTCTTACAAACTGGCAGCTGTTGGCATGTGAGCATGAAACTCTTCCCTGCCCTTGCAGCTCTGTTAGCTTCCTGAGAACTTGCTGCCCTGGAAGTGTTATACCATGCCTCACTGGTTTCCTGATGTGTCATTTGTCTGTTTCAAGAACTTGCTTTGAGACTGATACTGCACTTTCACAGCGCTTCTGTAAATTACTTGGGTTTCAGTAGGTGAAATCTACAACTCAAGGGCTTTTTGGTATCCCTTTAAGAACCACTCCAGATATGAAAAACTAAACGTTGCAAGCACTCCTAACTTGTTAGACTAGATAGCATGAGCACTGCTTGGGCAGCAAGAAGCTTTGTGTGATGAATCGGGCCCCTAAATCACTGGAGATGATAAAAGGTGCTTTCTGTTTGTCAGCTGATAAAGTTCTGTCGGTTTAGGTGGTGCTAGTCAGCCGGTTTTTGTGATTTTTGTTGATTTTTTTTATTTTCCTGCCATTTCTGTGGTTTAATGCCTTGATGTCTTATTCTCTGTTGTCTTTGAGTTGGCTGGTTGTGCTCTAAAGGAGTATGTAAAAATAAGCCAGGGAAGATTTGGGTAGGCAGCTGTTCTTGTGTCCTGGCTTGCTTTGAAGGGTGCTTGCCAATGGGAGCCATAGGGCTGAAGCTGGAAGTGGGCAATTTGGTATTTCTCTTTGCTGTCAAGGATTGTGGGATCTCAAGTTATTACTGTTACATCTTGCCTGATCTCAGATGCACTAGACACATATGAGAAAAATCTCTGGCTAGAACAGGACTTGTTCTTCATTGCTATGGCTAACAGGAGCAAATGCTTTTCTTTCAATAGCAACAGGAAGAGGATGTCAGTGATTGTTCGAACTCCGTCAGGAAAGCTACGTCTCTACTGCAAAGGGGCTGTAAGTAACTAAGTCACCTAATGGAGAAGTAACAGTATTAGTTGTTGTTTTAGCAGCTGTGTCTGTTGCTGGCATTTCATGTCTTGTACATAGTACCTGTTGGCTTGCTGTTTAGAGCAAAGCGATTTAAGAGGCTGCTCATTCCTCCTCTGACTCATTTTGCAGGCAGAAAGGTTGTTGGGCTTTCTATTACCCAGTTGAAATCCTGAAACTGATGGCAGCGGTGCCCTTTAATCAAAGTTAGGATTTCACAAGGCTGCACAGCAGCAGTTCAGGAGCTGGACTAAAGGCTGTATGGGTCTGTAATGCTAAAATCTGTTCTCAAGTGGCTCTTGATCTAGCTCCCTTGCATCTCTGCACCTGCTGTAATTTGTCACTATGACTTGCACCATGTCAGTGCACCGTGTCTGTCTTCACCGACAAAAGCAATAACTTAACCAAAGTGCGAAGGCTGCAAAACTAGCATTGGCCACAGCCAGAGAGTGTTTTTAATTTCAGTGCTTTTTGCAACCAGATCTGAATTTTGTAAAGATCCAGTTTAATTGAGCTTGTCTGGACATATTTGTCTGGCTGCACTGTTCTGTTGCTTCAGTTGCACTCCTGATCTGATAAAGATGTACTGGCTTCATGCTGGTGTGGTGAGAGTGGATTAAGCCCATTGCCTTTGTACAGTGTTTTGAAGTTGTACATCTAGTAGGACTGCACAGATCTGCAATTGCTTGTTGCTCATACTATACCTGAGTTCACATTCCTTCTTGAAGAAGGAAGGGATGGAGAACATGGGAGTTTATAGTAAAAAAAACCTTACGCTCTCTTCAATATGAGCAGTTTCAGATGGCTTAAAAGAGCAAAAGGGTTGTAGGAATTAGTGTAACCTGGTGTTGTGGATGCAGCAGAACATGCAAGACAAAACTCACCTAAACTCTAAGTTAACTGCCTATTCCATATGAACTCTTCCCCATTCTGATAGTCATCTCCTGTCCTGTCACTTCCATAATAAATTACGTGTTTTGTATGCCTATCTCTAATCAATGATAGATGTAGGCATGTTTAGTTGAGCGCATGTTTGAGCAAAAGCAGGGTTTTCATATCTCGTGTTTGTAACATCCTGTTCTGATAGGTGCAGAATAAAATCCAGGGACTCCAGACATGTAGGTGGTGGTGCTGTATTTTGATTTCTTCTGTTATCTGGGCTTTTTCAGTTGCCCTTTGAGATGGTGATGAAGGAAGGATATTTCTAAGCAAATTTTGTCGTAGAAGCTGATCAGTGCTTCTGTCTTGTATTTTTTAACATCAGTGGGAGTCTTTTCCAGAAAGGACTGCAAGAAACTCTTCTGCATGGGACTACAATGTATCTTGGATAAGATCAGGCACTTACATTCTCTGGAAATCAATATATCTGTTTCAGAAAGGGGTGTTCTGTACTGCCCAGTAGTGGAGACCGCTTTATAGAAGGGGGGGGGGGCAGAATGTACTTCTGTCCCCATTATTTAAAGTTGATGCAGTGTCTTGGCCACAGGGCACAATCCAGCTCACTTACTCAAAACGGAGTCCTTAAAAGCTGAATGTAATGCTTGCAAATGTAGTCTTGAGTTTGAGTATTAGCAAGTCCACTCAGGTTATTTCATTTGAGCTCATAAGTACCCAAATAGAAACTTTATTTGTAGACTTATTCTGTTGTAATGAATTTGGTTTTAATAGGATAATGTAATTTTTGAGAGGCTTTCGAAAGATTCCGAGTATATGGAACAAACACTGTGTCATCTTGAATACTTCGCAACAGAAGGTAAGAGAAGCAGCATGTCATGGGAATTCAACTTAGCAAACTCCTTGCAGCATTTTCTGTGTTGTTTAGCCTTTACAGTGCTGAGTAAGATGGTTGTGAGGATAAATTAAGAAGTGGTGTGTAATCAGCAAATTAACAACTCTGGGATAACTTTAACCCTAAAAGTTTGTGCCCTGTTTTTGTGCAGTTTTGGTAGGGAAGTAGAATTTGGAAGGAAAAGATGGGGTGCTGTGTGCCTGTGATGAAGGGAATGGGTATAAGTTGTATTGCTGGGAATACTTCAATTATACTGGATTTAGAGGTGTTTTTACCAGTGTAAAAGCGACAAAGTCCCTGGCTTCATGAAGCAGAGGGATAACCTGAACAAGTTGAGAGCCTAGAAGACCAAGATATCAAAGATGATCTAAAATGGTCTGTAAGGCCTTGAGGAATGATGTAACACCTCTGTTCAAACAGAAGTACTTGGCTTTGTTCCTTTTTCTGCAGTAGCATAAGATACTGTCATTATAGTAAAACCATGGACCAGTGATTTCTCTCCTAAATTTGTAAACATTATTCAGCTTTAATTAATAATTTTTCTGCAGACTCCTATTTTCTCAGTGATTAAACTTTAATACTTTATGGCACACACTTCTTTCCGCTTCACTCTTGCCAGAGGAAGAAAAATCATTACTTCTGTATGTTAATTTTTTCCAGTGGTCTAATAAAAATGGGCCCTGTTATCTACTCCTTTGTGTATGTGTGACTCCCTTTATTAATGTGAGTTACGTGCGTACATGTAGGAGGAAACAGTCTTTTTACAAGGAAATGTGGGCTTTGCAGTGTGTTTGACTAAGTAATATCTCCAGTTAGAATATGTAGCCGTTTTTTTTAATTTGACCTTTAAAGATATATGAAAGACAAGCTTGCTTTCATAGTTAAATTAAAAAGATTAAAGATGACACTTTTGTTGCTCTAGTATGGCTAGATTGCATACTTAAAATTAGGGAGAATCTTGTGGCCCTTAGCTTCTCTTGATTTTCACCAACATCAGTAACCTAAATGAGCCAGGCTTTTGGATTACATTTGTGAAAACTCAAATCCTTTAAACATGTACAGGGAAAAATTGTGGAATCTGGAGTTTAACAATGTGCATTAAAAGCTCCTGTTGTTCCAGTGAGAGGGTTAGAATTTAGTGTTCATTAGGGCATTAATGATTTGCTGATAGTCAGTGTAATTCTACTGTGTGTAATGGCTGTTTTCTGTTTTATAGGTCTGAGGACTTTGTGCATTGCTTATGCAGATCTGTCAGAAAACTCTTATAGAGAGTGGCTGAATGTCTACAATGAGACCAGTACAGTTCTGAAAGACAGAGCTCAGAAGATGGAGGAATGCTATGAGATTATTGAAAAGGTAATACATGTACTTCTTATTTTTTATCAGATTCCCTTACAGGTGTCTCTTCTCATGGAATCTGGGCTTTATCCAGTGAACCAGTTAACTCATAAGAACCTGGAAAAGTGTTCTTTGTTGGCAGCCTGCTCACACCATAGACCTCTTAAGTTTTAATTTGTAAGTCTGATACCAAGTTATTTATAAAAGGTCATTGCTACTCATAAGCTCTTTTCTCATAATTTTTGTCTTGTGTAACAGTGATATAACTTGAAAAAGCTAACATACAAAATCACTGTTGCTCCAAGCTCCTATATGAAAACGAACAGATTTCTCTGTATACACTAGCATATAGCAGTCTCTGTTCAGATTTTCTGAAGGCTGTTGTAGACTCTGTAGACAAAACAGAGTGCTCACTGAGGCCTGTAGTCGCACAGCCTGGATAAAAGGTGAAAAACCGCTCTCCATGAAAGTCGTAAAACTCATAATTCTGGAAGGGGAAAGTAGGTGTTGGAGAGCCAGTTTGAAACTCTTAATCCCACACCAAATGAAATAGTAAGATGTCAACACTAGGGGCCAGTGTTTCTTTGATATTTGTCAGTCTTCCTGCTTTCTGAAATGCTGGTAGTCATTTCTCAGCTACACACCTTCATGCTCTTTCTCCTTGCTCCGGTTATTTCACTCATATTGTGGTTTCTTTAAAACGCTCTTTGAATTTCGACTTTTTTTTTAATATTAACAGTGCAACTTAAGTTCTGGAGCACTGTTGTTTATCGAAGTTAGTTGGTGCAGAAGAGGAAAGGAGATAAAGACTAGGGAGGCAGCTAACCTCCCTAGTTACAGAGCTAGGGTTTTCTATAGGGTTACAGAAAAACTCCAAGAACTCTTTAAGTAACAGCTGAATATTGGGTCTTATTTTTCAAACTAATGCCTGAAGTCATCTTTTGTGTTGGCCAGTGTGATTGTCTAATCCTTGGTTCTGTAGGTTTGTACAGTTTATTTCAGCTTTCTGCTTCCTGCACTATGCTCTTGTATGCTTCCGTTTTCACTGAGGTGAGAAGTGAACACAGCTTGCTTCTCTTACTGTAAAATGTACTCTCAAGCCTTAGATAACTTTTGGCCGTTTATCTTCTGCCACTTTTCACAATTTAAAATCTTGGAAAAAAAAAATGAACCCATGAATGGGTTGTAAAATTGGAATTTTGGAATTTGTGCCATATTGGTAGGAAGTATCCACTGTATCCCTTTCCTGTTCATGTTTGCTTGCTGGTCATACTGAAGAGCAGGAAATTGCACATATTTTTTTTTTTTGCTTTCCCTTTCTTAGAGCTGGTATTTCCCAAGTTAAATTCTCTGGTCTGACGCTTGCTAGCGAGGGGATTCGAGAGCTCTTGCACATAATGGCAGGAGTTTCACTTGCTGTGCAGCTGCCATAAAAAAGGTAAACAGGATAGCACTTACCAGGGT
>JBCJKH010025577.1:0-17643 GCA_039877255.1 Loriculus beryllinus
TGTGAGGGTGGTGAGGCACTGGAATGGGTTGCCCAGGGAGGTTGTGAATGCTCCATCCCTGGCAGTGTTCAAGGCCAAGTTGGACAAAGCCTTGGGTTCCATGGTTTAGTGAGAGGTTTGGGAGGTGTCCCTGCCCATGGCAGGGGGATTGGAACTGAGTGATCTTAAGATCCTTTCCAACCCTAATTATTCTATGATTCTGTGATTCATTGAGCTGGTGAATTAATGTGAAAGGCTAAGCCACTGACACTTTGGAGTCTGGTTAGTTGTTAGCCTATTGTTGGAAGTCCAACCTCTATCCATTGAACAGAGTGTTTGTGTACAGTGTATGCATGACCATACACAGCTGTATGCATCATCGTGGCTGTCTGGTTGGAAATCCTGGGATGCTACCAGCCTTCATATTAAAGAATGTGATTTCTAAAAGTCCAAAGAGCCCAGTATTTTTTTGAAGGCAGGGGGACATCTAAATATTGCTTGGATGTCAGAGTTTTTTCTGTTTACTTTAGACTTCTGAAAAGCAGGCAGGTATCTGACTATAATGAACGAATTTAAAACTGGGCTTCTGTTTTCTTAAACTTCTGGCCTCTTTTTATTCTTTCTTTTTCAGCTTGCAGGCTCTGAGCAGAAATTCTCTCTTGGTAACTCTACCCTGAGCAAATATTTACATTCATGAGATTCTTCTACTTTAGCAATCATTTTGGGCCTTGAGCTTGGTACAGGGTGATAGTTACTGTACCAAACATTGGGGCTGGGGAAGGAGTGGAGATAGGAAGCCTGAAGAAGCCTCCAAATAGGATTTTACCTGTTCAGTGTGTATCAGTTGTCACTCCACAAACATTGATGTATTTCAGAATGAGATTTGCAGAGATACTGCAGAGATATCATGCCACTGGCCCTATGCTTGTGATTTGAATTTCACCTATGTCTTCAAAATGCTGAAAAAAAAAGTTTGTGTAAAAACTGAAGTGAATGGAATAGTAGAAGGAAAGACTAAGATGGAAAGGAAGGAAAAGGTGGAGAGTACAGTGCAAAAAACATTGCAAGGGTTGTAAGAAGACATTTTGAAGGAAGAGGGGTTTAAAGTCAAAATTGGTTAAGAAATCTGAAGTTGTAAAAGAGGAAACCCATACAAAGGGCAGTTTGAAATCAACCTGTGGACGCTGCAGAAATAAATGAAAGGTTCTCCAAGGTGCAGAACAACAGTGAGCTGACTCATTAAGGCAAAGAAGCGAGTTATGTCTTTTAAAATCGGTGGGTGAAAATACCACCAGATTTTACCTTCATGTGTGTCAGTTATTTTTTTCTCTAGACTTTACTGCTCTTGTTCAGCAGCATGCCCTGTGCTGGATGCACTATGAGAAAGGGGCAAGATGACCCTGAACTCGGTTCTTACACCCTTTGTGGGGGGTTTCTTGTGGGGGATCTTAGCAGAGAGATGTGGCCACCAATGCAGCATCCTCTCCCAAACTCATCTCTCCCATCTTGGCTTGGGGCTGTGCAGGAAGCCCGGTGGCAGTGGTCTGGCCCTTGGGCTGAACACTGCAGCTGACGGCAGGAGCACAGGAGAGTATGTGCTTGGATGGGAGAGCTGGCCACATAAGCAAACTGGGCATTGTATTTCCTCTTAAGTTCCTGAGATGAAGGGATTGTGCCTCTGCAGCTAAATTTGTACTGCTGGTTGACATGGTTCTGCTGGAGCCATAGCTGAACCTGTAATAACTTACACTGATTAAAGGTCTAGCCCCCAGGCTGTAACAGTGTATAGCTACATGTTGGAGCTATTACCCCTTGCACTGGAGTAGCATATATGGTTTTTCTATTTTATTTTTCTTCCTGTTTGTTGGATAACTGCAGAGGCTGGGCTGGGGGTGGGTGAATTTGCCTGCAGGGAGATCTCAGTGGTTCCAGTTTCCTGCTGCAGCCAGGTGTGCCACCTCCTGCATTGCTCCCACCAGCTGCTGGAGGTGTGCGCTGGGAGTGAAGCTTCCCATGAAGGAATGAGCAGCGACTGCCTGCTGAGCCCTCATGGATCTGTTCCACTAACGACTATTGAAATTCTTGCAGCCCGTTTCTCGGCTGTAAAAATGCAGAGCCAAATATCAAGGTCGAGGAGAAACACCCCACCCCCATCCCCCACCCCCCAGTATTATTATGCAGTCAAGAAATTAAGTTCTTGAAAAAGCCTGTCTCATCCATACTGTCTGGAGTTTCTGGAATCGGGTTGTTGGCCTGAGTTACGGCTCCTTGACTTTAATGGTTGTGCAGTCGAAAAAGTTGCTTCACTGGGAATGCAGAACAGATGCTCTTCTTATTCACTTGAAAGGAAAGTCTAAATTTTTTAATTTTATTTTCTATTTCCCAGAACATGAAAGTCCCCAAAGTTATTTTAAAAATTGTTAATCCTCTTTTTAGGACAAAGAAACTGTGGAAGCTTATTTTGAGGGTAAAGGAGCTGCTGTGTTCATCTAGTGCAGGGTTCAAGCTCTGCCCCTGCCCACAGTCACTGCTTCAGCCATGAAAACCTTAGTAGTAAATGATTGTAGAGTAGCTGGCAGCAAGAGGTAACTTTATTTTCAGTTTTCTTCCCTCTTTTCCCCCCAACTGTTTAAAAACGGGATTGTGTCGTCAGACAGGAGAGTTCATAAACTGTCAGAACTTGTGGACTCCACCGAAATAGACATTTTCTTCTGTCTGGTAACGGATTTAGGGTTTTTAGTGTATCTTAAAAAAAAAAAAAAAAAGTCGTTCATTTTTAGTTGTTAAGAAAAATATATACAGAGTGGTGTCATTGTTTACTTGCATGTTCAAAGTGTTAAACCACTGGATTTTGACAGTCGTTGCTTAGTTGAGGAGATAGGTGCTGTTCATCCCCGCTACTGTGTACAAAGGCAAATGTTGCGTTTTGCATTTAAGCTGACCCTCCCCAAACAGTAAGAAACCTGCAGATAAGTTGCTCCATTTGGGATACAGTGTGCACTATTTTGATGTTCCCTTTTCTCTCCTCCATCGTTGTTGAATTAGGTTTCAAGCAAGACCATTGTTGAAAATTGAGAAGGATCTTGCTTAATGATTATTATGGCAGCAGAGCCTCCACATGTCTTGTGTTCTGTTTAGTGGAGGGTTGAAACCCAGGACCCATAAAAGTGTCTGTAATTTGGGAATGGCTTGGTGAAATGCTGTTAAATGCCTTAAACTGGACATTTGATTTCCACTCTATCTACTTTTGCATCTACATTCCTTGAGTCTCCCCGGCCACACAGGTATTAGCTGCTAAGACTATATTCCAGATCTGACAAATGCATTAGATTATCCTATCTTCTGTTTCCTGATTTATTCCATTAGCTTCATTGGATGAGCCTCAGACTCCTGCTGAGTCCTGTTACCTGTTTGTCGTGCTTCAGGATGACTGTGGAACCCTTGGGTGCTACGGAGGAGGCTCAGCATTGGACTCCCACTTGCTTTTATCCATTTCTCAGTGTTCTTGATATTTTACCTCGACTGAAATCTCTGGTACCTCCAGGATATTCCTGATGACATCTCTTTCCAAGATGTTTTTTAGATTTTAAATCCAAAACCTTGAGGTTTAGCTAGATCATGTCCATGCAGTTTTGATACTGTGCTGCTGTTTCCATCCCCCACTCCCCCCACCCCCCCCAAATTTATGTTTCTCTATCTTGTGATGGTAAAAAAAAATGATCTTGTGTATTAAATTGGACTTTTGAGTGAGTGTACTCTGGGTGTAGTTTGCAGAATTCTGGGTGTGGTGGTATGACAAATATGAAGATTGATCATTGTTGTCATTCTGTAGAACTGTGCATCCCTGTAGGAAGTCCCTCAGGTGCCCTGCCTGTGAGGAGCTACACACTGAAAACTGGCTTTTTCTTTTATTTTACTATGTAGTGGGGGGTAAAGAAGATGAGTCTTCATCTAATGTTTATTTGACTAGTAAACGCATACAATCATTGACTCAATAGAATAGTTAGGGTTGGAAAGGGCCTTAAGATCATATAGTTCCAACCCCCCAGCCGTGGGCAGGGAAACCTCCCACTAAACCATGTCATCAATGACTCCATGCAACCAGGCCTTGAACAGTGCCAGGGATGGAGCATTCACAACTTCCTTGGGCACATTGTGCACATTGTGCGTCAGCACCCTCACAGTAAAGAACTTCTTCCTTATATCTAACTTAAACTTCTCCTGTTTCAGTTTGAACCCATCACCCCTTGTCCTGTTGCTACAGTCCCTAGTGAAGAGACCTTCTCCAACATCCTTGTAGGCCCCCTTCAGATACTGGAAGGCTGCTCTGAGGTCTGCACACAGTTTCTCTTCTCCAGGTTGAACAGCCCCAACTTGATTTCTAGCTCGTATCAATCCCTCTTTTGAAATATATTAAAAATGTCCAAACATCATGTGCCGTAGTTTCTAAAAATACTGCAAAATCATCATTTGCACTGAAAGCCTCAACTTCTTTTTTTCCTGGAATATGAATGAAGTTTCTCTTTTTAAGATTTTGGGTAGGATTTTTGAAGGGAGCACAGTTAAAGCAGAGCTTGATTCTGTAACTTCCATTTCAGTTTTGCTTGGTTTTTTTTAAGACTTGAAAATCTGGTGGTAGTTTTAGGTCCTTTTAAGTTAATGTGCATGATTGCAGTGGTGTCCCCTTGCTGAAAAGGCATATGGCAGATCTTAAAATCAAAGTTAGTACTTTTCAGTCTGCCATAATGATGGAAGAGAATACTGTGATTTATTTTGCTTAGAAGCTGAGTATGCAGAGTGCTTTGGTTTTTATTTTTTCATCAACTTCGATGTTGAAAGACATGACCCAAAAGAATTTTAAATTTTATCCCTGACACTTCTGCTGCGACATCTTGAGGAGAGGTCATGCTTAAAGGGATTAACAGAAGATGGAGCAAGATGAAGGTGTGTTGGAACAGCCTGAGCAGGAAGTGCTTTGCGTGGGTATTGATTCTTCTTGGATGTCTTATAATGTCAGTGAATAAACAGTACGGGACTAAAGTCAATCAGCCATAGTGCATGCCTGGAGATGCCTAGAGAAAGGGAATCTGTTTGGAAAATGCTTATCCGAAAGAGGTGCCTGGCCTGGAAATACTGGTGGTGATGTTCAAGTTGCTGTTAAAATTATGTGCAGAGTTCTCCTTAAAATGCTGCTTATTTATTATATGGTTTTTTAGGTAGTGTTATGGCTGGTTAATAGACTTATGGAAATGTGTCTGTTGAATGAATGTGTAATTAGTGCTGAATATTATGTGCAGAATAAAAGATGTGTAATTTGCAAGCTCTTTCTAAATAAAGACTGCGTTTAGAAAATAGGTTTGTTTTTTCATGTTAGGACCATGCAGAAAGCTGGATGTAGATTGTTACTGTTTCCTGCTTTGGCTCTTTTGTTGAATTTGGTTTTCAGTGATGAAGAAGTGTTCCATGCCTTTATCTGACTCTTAACTAACCCTGAATTTGTCCCCACTGCCTGTGCCCAGCTGCCCTGTTCAAAATAGTGCGGAGGGTCTTCATTTAAACTTGCTGCTATTGATTGAAACTGTGGTGTCTGGGATTTTTTTTTTTTCTCCTTTTAAAATCTGTTAAATGTATTTTTCAGAGCTCCCTGCTGGATTCACAATCGCAGGATTTGAGCTAGTTTGCTTAAACAAAAAACCCAACACAAAACCCAACAAAAACTGGAAGTCTGCATTTTTTCTGCATTGTTGTTTTTGCGTCTATTTAATGGCAGTCATGATAAAGTCTGATTTATGTATGGTTTGTAGCATAGACTCAGCTGTGGATTTTTACAAGCAGAATTTTAGAGTGCTTAGAAGTGTTTGTAGAAGTTAGATAATGACAGATTTGGTGCTGTGCCCTGACTGAAATAAATAGCATGTTAAATAAAGATACCGACATACCTGATCTCGTATCTGGAGCTTGTCTAAACAGGGTAGTGTTGCTGCTCTCTCTTCAGGCCCACGCCGTACAGGCCTGTCTCTTCTCTCCGTAGTCTGAATGTAAGGGCTAAAATCCAGTTAAATACATTTACAGTTTTTGTTGACTTTTGAAATGAAATCTTGAGTGGTTTTTGGTTTGGGTTTTGTTTTGTAGTTTGGTTTTGGTTTTATTCTATTTTTCTTTGCTGTATTAATTGCAGCACAATCCCTTCTTGAGAGCAGTCAGCAATATGACTTCCTTCTGGGCTGTTTTTCAGTGCTGACAATTTTCTTCTACATATTTGGTCCAAACCAGCAGATTCGTGCTCCTCCAGACCTGCTTCTGAGTCCGTTCCCAGCATTGTAACTATTACAGAAGGTTAATGCAAACATGTTTCTTCCTACCCTCAACTTCTGTCATACTGACCATGTAAAAATAACCATTTCTGATTAAACTTGAATAGTTTCTGTTTGCTAGTCTCCAGCAGGGCTCCATAAGCTGTCTTTTGCTAAGTTAGCTTGGAGGTAATCAGGACCTGGCTCTTTGGGACTGAATGTGTGAAGTAGGCTGAGATATGGTCAAAGTCTGCTAACTGGGAAGACAGAAAAATCTGTATTACAAGTACTGGGGTTTTTTTTTGGGGGGGCGTTGGCTTTTTTTTTAAGAAGGCCTTTGAAAATAACATCATCTGTTGTACACATGATTAAGTGTCTCTGTCCCAGCTGAGGCAAACAGCAGATCCTTGGCAATATGAGCTCAATTTTAGTTTGCGTATGTTTCCAGATCCCTGGATGGATTTGCCACTAGGAAAGGAATGTTATCTTCTGCCTTCTGGTTGGCTAACGCGCTGTTAAAAGTGGGCTTGCAGTGTTTGTTAGCTAGGGTGCACCATATTCTTAAGTCATGTAGCCAGGAGTATTCTTAACAGTGAAATGCTTTCTGCTCTCTGCACAGTCATGCTAGTGGGATGACACTTCAAAACCAAGCATCGACACTCGATTTTTAGTGCTTTAGGCAGCCTGCAATACGAAGCAGACCCTGTACAGCAGAAGATAAAATATTTACCAGTGCCTTGTGAGGGGAAATAAAAGATTCTTCTGAGTTCAAAAGGATTCAGTATATTTTCTTGCAATTACATCCAGCTTTGTAAGACAACTGGTGTTTTGCTCAGGTTTAGGTCATTAAGTATGCTCAGAAACCTGAACCAAACTCAGAGTTCCCTGGAAGTCATGGTGCAAGGTTTCCTTCCTTTAAGTTCAAATGCTGGGTAAGACTTAGATTATTTTAAAAAGTGTTTTAGGATACAGATTATAAAATAACATCAGCATTTAAGATCTAGGCTACTTAACGGTTAAAGATTTTCCTCATATCAATATCATTAGGAAAACCCCAGTCTATTATAAGTTGTTTTCTACTGTCTTTTCTACTAATTACAGGCTTGATATAGGTTTTATTGTTTAGGTGGCATGACAAACTTTGGTCAATCAGAGCAGGAAATGACAGGAACAAGTGTTTGCTGTCTGTTACACCCCTCTGTTCCAATGGGAAAATAAAAGTAGGAAGAAAACTTTTTTATTTTTCCCCTTAATTTTCCTATTTGTGAGATGAATGCGAGTTCATTCTGATAGAGTCAATGAGAGACTCCATTTGCAGTTCTGCTTATGAAGACCATGGGTACATCTAGAAAGGCTAGATTGTTTTGCACTTGGGAGATGAGGGCAGTCTGCAGCAGTCAAAGGTATCTGTCATTCCTGTGGTGAATATGAGATGTTCTAGGATCGGTGGCGCAGGGGTTGCATATATACCTAATGAAGGCAGTGGGAAAGTTCAGAGCCTAGATGCTGAAAAGTGAGAGGGGTTTGGTTCTGTCAAATCAAAGAGCTTTGCAATGATCTTTTTCTGTGGGGAATATTCTAAACTGCTGGCTCTGCAGCAGACCTTGGTGTCTCACAGGGAGTCACAGTGGTAGCAGAGCTTGTCTTGGTGTCTTATACTGCCTAATCAAGAAAACAAGCATGGCTAAGAGAAGAGAAGCATCTGTATTTCTGCAGCAGTTCACCAGTGCTCTGCTGGTGTTGCAGGAAACTCCTAATTTGTTAATATTTTTAGTAGTGCTTAAGCCTCTCCCTCCCCACCATTGCAAGCCTGAGTTACTACTGCGCTGGCAGACAGCATACTTGGCACCAGCATTAAAAGCAACACTATAAAGATATGTATTTAAAGAATCTGTAAGATGTGTGTCAGGAGAAGATTTCTTTAGCTGGCAGCTGATGCAGTGGCAGAGTTACGTCTGTAGTGAATAAACTGGCATTTAATTGAGTCCTCAGAAGACCACAGATCTCCCCTGGAAAAAGTGGGTGTTGTAGGAAACTCTAGATGTAGCCATGCTAATTCTCGTAAATCTCTCAGTTTCTTTCCATGCCCCTAAACATAGGGTTTGCAATCCCTAATGGGGTATGAAGACACTGCATTGAAGTGGCTTTACTTGGCACTGTGTTAAGACATGTTGGTGCCTTGAGCCGTAACACAACTTGAGTCTGGGAGCATTGCTGCACTGCAGTTTGTGGAGGAGGGCTCCTCTTATCATACATGCAGAGTTAAGAGGTTTTTATCCTCCTAGGACTAATAGCAAGGACCTCGGAGCACCAGGGGTACATGCATGGGCAGTATACCTATTATTATTTTTCTCATTTGTTTTAATATTTTAGTCTCCTTAGTTGCCTTAAGTATTTTTAGATTTCATGCAGAAGCAACTGGGCATGGAACTGTGAGGTGCTGCTTAAGTGACTTCTTTCAGCTTTTCGGCAATTAGGCAGACCATGTTTACACTCAGTTGCTTGAAAGTTTTTAATCAGGAGAACCAGAAACTTACCCTGTTTCAGTACTGATTTGCACTGTATAATTTAAACAACTGAACCTTTAGGTGTTAGTATACAGTACCTGCAATTTAATCTGACTGTGAATCAGCTACTTTTGAATTGAGCATCCAGGTAATGCTTTTTGGTCTTTGTCAGCTCAGTTGGACTTCTGGCAGCTGTTGAGGAAGTTGAGAAGAGGATTGTTTCCTCTAATCTGTTGCCTTGTTACCTCTAATATATTGAAGCTTTTTGTCTCTTTCTTACCTCATCTGGGGCAGTTGAGGGCTTCATCTGGAGTATGGAAAATAAAAAAAATAAGAGGAATAGGTTATTTAAGGCTGCCCAAAAGCTTGGTTCAGATCTAGGCAAACTTATTACCAGCCAGGCAGCTCTTTCCATGAACTGGTCTGTTGGTGTTTTGGGTAACCTTTGAGGTTCCAACTTGAACTGGAGTGTGTGAACACCTGGTCTCCCTTGCAGCCAGGTGAACCAGCTGGCTCTCTGTGGCATTGGCATCTATCAATGGCAGCTGTGGCTTGGGATGCAGAGGTGAGCAGTCCCTCACAAATATTTTTCCCGTGGGTACTGCCTGTTAGAAATCCCTGGGGGGAAGCTTGCTCTTGCCTCCTCCTGAACAGCCTGGGCTTTAGTTTAGAAAATGCTGCAGTGGTTGGCTTCTCTCTTGTGTCAGGTTTGGGGAAGGACTTGATTTGGTTAGTAAGTGAGGCATATAAACAACGTTTGGAGTATTTCTGTTCCTGGTTCAGGAGTGGGAGGCAGTTCCATTTGCTATAGTCCATATTAAGATGTATTCTTAGTTTTTGATGTTTAGTAGTAGGTTTTATTTAGGTTAAAAGTATCAAAGAAAGGAAAACCAGCTTAAGTCAGCTCTGTCTGCATCAGCAATAAATGTGGCCTAGAAAAGTGGGTCTACAGAAGGAAGATGGTGCTGAGGACCCTGCATCTGCCCTGTGTGTGTTTGATGGTCTTTTACATTAATTAGGCCAGCTCTAGATAGGCCCTGTGGGTTGAATGCATGTTAGCTGCTCTTCAGTGCTTGATGTACTCACTAAATGCCTTTTCTGTTTCTTCTGAATGGTATCCAGGTCATCTGCTCCCAGGCTGCAGAGCTACAAGCCAAAACTCAGTAGGGTAAGGCATATAGGGAGACTGGCTTTAAAGGATCTCTCTGGTCAGGACTGAAGTGGGGTTGGTGACATATCCATCATCAGACCCATAGCAACCCTGCAGAGCAATGTTGGACAGCCAGCTTGGTGAGGGCTGTTCACCAGTTGAGTCTTCTCAGTATTTTTTGCCCAAACCTTTGATCCCACACAGGAAAGGAGCATCAAGAGCGTATTGATGCTGTATCCAAAAAGTGTACTTTGCTCATCAAGTTAATTTGGATTCATACTTGAACATAATGAAGTCTAACTTGTGTAGACTGTGAGAAGCAGAGCCAAGTTGTGGTGCCTCGTTTGCCTTCTCCAGCAATCAGATTTTCAGTGGTTTCACACAGTTAAAAGTCATTTTAGTTCCATTGATAGCTGTGACCTTCCACAGCTGAAATTGTTTAAAAGTTCAGGAAGATACTGTTGATTTTCTACCTTAAAACTTGATTAACATTCTTCTTTCTAAAATCTTTGAGTGTTTCCCAAAGGCATCTGCCCCATTTACTTATCAGGTTTGCTAATTTACATATTTAAAAATCAGTGTTTTAAAAGTAATACATTTGTGGGGGGGAGGGGGTAGTTACTTTCATAGTTGATGCATTTAAACTGATAGAAGTTAATCTTTTGGTGGTGGTCCTGGCAAAGGCTTTTATTTTTCTTATTTTTTTTTCTCTTTAGCTCCATTAGGAGGTGGTTGTAGTCTCTTCTCTTTCTGGCTCGGTCTCTTACTTCTGTTACTTCTCTTCAGTGATGTATTTTTTTTGGTTTTTGTCACAGGTAGTGAATCTTGGCTTAGAAGAGAGCAGAATGTGTGTTGAGAAGGCACAGAAGAAAAATAGGAAGTTTTGTTTTCTCATTTAATATTTGCTCTTTTATTTAAAACACTGCAGCATGCTTGATGGCATTGATTAGGGCAAAAGTAATTTGACTAAGGTTTTGTTGATGTCTGTGCTGGAAACATGCAGCTTTTTTAGTAGCTTTCTGAATGCTTTTTGGTAGCTTTTGGACAATAAGTCACAAGTAACTTGAGTTTCTCAAATTTCAGTGAGGTGAGGCCGTCTGATCTCTAGATGTGTTATGAGAGGCTTATAGTTGATCCTCTTCTGAACCCATACACCTGATGGAGGTTTGTACTTCTGCTCTTTGCATTTCTGAGGTCTTATGTAAATATTATCTCTGCTTAGTTTATTTAGCTTTACTTTTCTAGTAAGATTTGCTCAAAGGAAAGGTTACTTTCAGTGCAATTCTATGTCAATCCACCAGATGACACTTGATGCTTAAAGATGAAAAGATGAATGTTCTTGCATTTAAAATTCCATTGTTGATTCACAAAAATAGTAAAATTCAGAACATTTTATTTCCAAAATGTAAATTTTCAGTTATGTGTGTTAGAGCTGTTTATATGCTGCACTTGGCCTTCTCCAACGTGCTCAAAAGAAAACAAAAATTGAAGGGAGACTTTTGGGTTTTTTTAACAGGTTTTGAACAAAACTGCAGGTAAACCCAGTCATCATCGTGTTCTGATGCACTGTTACTAGACATGTTACTCTTCTTCAAGAGAGGTTAATGGTGGGAGGAAAGACATTCTTAAGGGTGTATTCTTAGACTTTTAAGCTTATTGGAAGGGAAGTGTTTTCTGTCATCCTTTTGTGTGATGGAGTTCTGGTGTCTTTGCAGGCTCCACCACAATATTGACAGTAATTGCAAATAGGCAAATGGTTCAGACACAAGTTTGTCAATGCGGAGTGTTCTTGAGCACAGACCTGTCCATGCAAGCCAAGCTGTACTGTAAAATCAAGGGAAGGTTGTTCTGTTTTGTACCAGTGCAGAGCTGAACTCCCTTTAACAACACTCATGTGACAAGTCAGAGGATTAAAACTCTGGTGTTAGCATGCATCTCCTGTGTGTATTTGTGCATATATAGAAAACAGAGTAGACAAATGAGCCAGAGAACTTTGCTGTAGCAGTATTTATTTTTTCTTAAAGTCAATAAAATAGTATGTTGCAGAGCGTCTTGGGAGATGTTTTTTGTCAACCTGGACTCATGCCATCAGATACTGAACTTGGGTTGAACAAGTGCTAGAAGTGGGGCTCAGTCTGTTTGGACAGATCCTGGAGGGGTGCACATCCACATCTCCATGCTCAAACTGCAGTTACTTCATCAAGACTTTTGTAATGTGTAACTGTCTTACTGCTGCTCATCCTGAGAAGCAGCTCATAATTAGAGATGCATCGTACTTGGCTGTTCCAGTTCCAACCGTGTAGTATCTAGGAAGCTTATAGATGTGTAAAAAGGGCTGATGGGTGGTTCATGGGTAGAATGCATTAATTTATATGAAGTAATCTCCCTCCCGCCATATAAATTGTTTTGTTGCAGCTCTTCACGTCCTTTTCTTTACCCTCTGCTGAAGATATTACTAAGGTGCTGTGCCTAAGCAGTGTGATCAGTTGCACTGCAATTTTTGGAAGCCATGTACCTCAGTGACATTTTAATCAAGAGCTTTAAGATTAACATAACATCTTACTGATACTGTCTTTGAAATAACACAATTTGAGCACCTAGCCCACAAACTGTATTACTTCTTCCAGTGAAAAACATCAACCTGTGGCTATGCCTGACTTGCTTTCCAAGTAACTTATTTGTATTTCTTTTTTAATTTGTTGAGTAGCTGGTTTGCATTGCTTGGCAAAGGGTCTGCTTTGAGACCCTTGCTCCCAGGAAACACTTTAGCTTTATGTGGCTGTGACTTGGCATTAGTGGTTCAAGTGACTTTCTTGGAGACACTTGACATTCTTGTTGCTCTTGATGCTGTTTGTGATGATTAAAGGAGCCACAGGGTGTACAGACCTTTAATAGTGACGTTTGCAATCTGACACGTTGGGGTGTAGTCCCAACATCTGGGAAATGTACAGGATTGACTGAAATAGAAAATTTGTCCTTTTTTGCCTGATTGAGAAATACCAGATGGTGACACCTGATGTAATTCCTCTAAAATGCTTTACACTTAGCCATACTCAGCACCCCAGGTTCAGGGAACGTGGCAATACCCATGGAGGTCTTGGGGACCCAAGGTGTGCTCTGGCTGCTGGCTTCACTGCTGGAGCTGGGGGATTACATATGCAGGGATGTCCTCACAGTCCTGAGCACTTGCTGCTGTATTTTGTTCCTTGAAATTACTTTTTCCAATGAGCTGTCTGAAGAAATTACGGTTTTATGGGGAAAAATTGAAATATCAGATTCAGTGCCAGTATTTTTGTTGTTTTAATTTTTAGCAAATATTAATCAATCCCCCCTCCCCCCACCTGTTAAACCTAGTCTACCTTGTCCTTTTAAATGCAGTATAAGCTATTATGCTCTTTCTGGACAACTGATAAATGACAAAAAATCTGCAGAACAGAAGTGAAGGGGAGTGATGTTTCTTGCTGAAAACCTGGGGATCATCTGTTTAGCAGATGTTTAAAAATAAGTCTCGAAACGATTCTGTTCATAAATGTGTAGCTTACAGACTTACACACATTCTGGATATGGCAACTGAATTTCCCTAGTAAAATCCATAGTCAGTTAGCTAGTGACATTACAGTTTAGATGTTGGGAATTCCACCTGTGTTTGAAATCTGTCCTAACATTAATCTGGGGAAAAATAGGGATGGGGCATTTTCATTAGTGGACCCTTGATCAGGAGTTTGTTTCAGGCTCATGACTGGAAAGATTGCATTGTCTGTCTGTTCACAGCTGTGGCTTTTAAGGAGCTGCAGGTTGATGCTATGTGGCCCACCCTGTAGGTTTCCACTTCCTAAAGTTGTAGGGAATACAGAGGAGGCTTGTAGAATTGCTCCTGGATAGTGACCTGGTCTAGCAATAAGTTTCTTTCTAAATGATTGTAGAGAACAAAAAGAGGAGGAGAAATACTGGACTTGTGGAGCTGTAGGGGCTCCTCCTAAGAGCAGGCTGGAGCAGCAGAATGGATGTCTTCTGGAGAGCTGCTTCTTGGCCCTGGATTAGGAGCTAATGGAGCTGAAGGAAGGTGTCCATGGGTGGCAGTGTTGGCTGTCAGCCTAGCAATTCCTTTAGTTAATACAATCATAGAATCATAGAATAGTCAGGGTTGGAAAGGACCTTAAGATTATCCAGTTCCAACCCCCCTGCTATGGGCAGGGACGCTTCACACTAAACCATGGTACACAAGCCTCTGTCTAACCTGGCCTTGAACACTGCCAGGGATGGGGCATTCACAACTTCCTTGGGCAACCCATTCCAGTGCCTCAGCACCCTCACAGGAAAGAATTTCTTCCTTAATACTGCAATTTGTGTTGTACCTATTAACTTTCCTTACCTAGAAGTGTTTGGCTCTGTTAATTTTGTCACCCTCCTCCATGTAGTTGCAGGTGGCTGTTAGGTTCCTGCTTAACCTCCTCTTCTCCAGACTGTACAAGCCTTGTACCTCCAACCCCATCTTTTTCCCCAGCTCAGAATAAATGCCTGAATCATTGATTGTCACGCTTGAAGTCCAGCTGTCCAGCCCATTTTGACCCATACAATGATCTGTTTGTCCAGTCCATACTTCCTCAGCTTACATGGGAAATAGTGTCAAAAGCCATACTGAAAGCAAAGTATCTTAACAGCACTACTTTCACTTTGTCTATATAGCCCATTATTTCGTCACGTAAGGCAATCAGATCGGTCAAGTGAGATCTGCCCTAGGTAAATCTGTATTGATTATTCCCTATTTTTTATTTTAGTTCTTCCCATGGAATGTGGAAATGGACTCCAACGATGTGTTCCACGGTCCTTCCAGGGATGGAAAGAACCCAGCTGCCAGAGATCTTTCTCTGCTTTTCCTGTAGATGGGTGTAACGTCAGCCTTTTCCCGGCCATTAAGGACTTCCCCCAGTCACTGTGATCTTTTGCAGGTAATAACCAGTGGTCTAACAGTCACATCATCCACCTCCTCTAGTACCCTGAGATGAAAACCATCCGTCTCCATGGGTTGGACAGGGCTTTGAGCAACCTGGTCCATTGGAACCTATCCCTGCCCGTGGCAGGGGTTGGAGCTGGATGAGCTTTAAGGTCCCTTCCAGCCCAAACCAGTCTGGGATTCTATGATTCTATTATTTGAATGTTTATGCCTACCCTGAGTTGTCTCTGACTTCTTGCTCCTCCACTGTTGGCTGTCCCTTTTTTTCCCAAGCAAATCCAGTTTGTGCAGGTGTCTAGGAGGAGGATTTACTGGTGAAGACAGAGGGAAAAAGGCTGTTTTGTACTTTGGCCTTTTCCAAACTGAAGGCCTGCCCAGAGTCTGTCTTCTCTACAAATTACGTTGTTTTCAATGACCTTTTCCCTTTTAAACTGCAAAGAACAGGACTGCATGATAACATGTTGTAATCATTCGGAGCTGAGTATGAGACAGGGATTTACTCTGCTCAATATCTGAGTTCCGGCACATCAGTCCCATATAATGTGGATCTTTGCACAACATAAGAGCCTGTGTAAGGTTCTTTCAAAGACACAATTCCCCAACTGTGTATGCATATTACATTCACCAAGAATGCTGTAAAATTGTTTCCTCTAAGACAAATGTCCATGTGAGGATGAATTATCTACACGACTTGGATACGCTTATATCTCTCTTTATTTTCATGGATATTCAGGGTAGTAAATCCCTTATCTCCAGCTATGTGAACAGTTTACTAAACATCTGTCAGTAGCACCCGTGCCCAGCTTGCTAATCTGGAATGCCAACTTGCCTCCAAGCCCTAAAAAAGGCTTCACAGTCTGTATCTGAGTACTAAAAGCGCAGTGCAATTTAACTCCAAAATTGCAGAGTGTTTGCACTTTGTCCTGTAAACTTCATTTTCAAGGCAATCTTTAGGCAGAGGAAGAAGCCCATTTCCAGAAGGAAAACATTAGTGATGGGTGCAGTTGGAAGGGTGGTTGTGACTGACCCTGGCCTTGGAGGTCAGACTGTTATCAGAACCAGCTGAACTTGAAAAACCAAGCGAGGCATCTCGAACAAATGGGTCTGTGGCATTTAGGCACTGTATTTAATAGGATTTGTGGTACTTGCTTCTTTAAGCTGTGCCAAGAATAGCCTTTCTTGTTGAAAACTGGCACATTTGGTCCCAGTCCTAGTTGGAACCAGCGGGGCATGAAAGAACATGCTGGATTGCTACTATTTGTTTTGAAGGATTCAACCCAGCCTGGACATTCACACTGTTAGGTGATCTTTCTTTCTCAAGTTCTGCATTTAGCAACAGAGCAGCTCACACATCAGAAACCATTGATCATCTATCAAGACCAGGCTCTGCTTCTGTATAATTCTGTGCCCTGTTCCCCCTGGGTCACGATGCTCCCTCCAGCACCATCTTTCTAAAGTAACACAACAACCTTGCACAGAGGAAGAGCTAATTTAGCCAACTTGAAGAGGAAGAAATGGAGGAAAACCAGATGTATTTGGTGGGGCAGGCAGCTGCCAGCAGTGACATGGGTTTGTACTGGCACTTTTTGGGTCCTTTCTGCCAGGCCAGCTTCCCTTTTTGCTGGCTTGTACTGCTCATCACACTGGGAGGGAAGGAGGAAACAAAAGAAGTGGGTGGATTTAAGACAGCATTTCAAAGATGTTGCTGCTGGGTTTGCAGATGGGGGCAGCAGATGACAGAAATGAGCTCATTTCCCTCTGAACATTGTTCATCCCTAATGAAAAAAGCTTAAACCAAAGACATCCTACAAGAAATGTGGAGTTTTGTCCATCTCTATGTTTTTTGTGCCGCAACAAGGTAACCAGAGCAAAAGAGAGTAGATTCTTGCAGTAATTCCTGAAGTGCATTTTCCAGGTATCTCTTTGATGGTCCATTTTACACATTTAACTTCCTTTTAGGCCCAGAAGTGTGATGCTGTGTGTGCATCTTAGCCTGGGTCATCCACTTGCGATAGAACTGCCCTTGACATTGACTGCCTTTCATTCTCCAAGTCCCTGTCATCAATTCTTGTCATTTATCTTGTCTGTGGGAGGGAATTTCTACATGGAAATCTGTTTGCTGGGCTTGAAAGATCCATAGTTCCTCTTTCTACAGGCTGGTGCATGGCAGGACAAGGAGTGATGACTTTTCTCATCACTGACTGCAACTGTTCTCCTCCTGATAGCTGTTTCTGAGCTTGGCTTTGCCAGTGGCTCCTGTCCTTTCTTCCATGGGGACAGAGCTTGAATGCAAGGTATGTGGTTTCCCCAGCCCACAGTCAACTGGTTGATCCAGACAACATCCAGACAACAAACCAAAATGTGATGGTGTTGGACCCAAGTGTTGTTTCCAACCCAGAGGTAGCATAAAAGCATACATAAATTGAGCCCATAGTGTCAAGTGAAGCATACACTGACTTGGAAAAGTTCTAATTTTTCAGTCCAGACCTGTTCAGCAAGACATCTTTGGAGCAGAGAAAAGGGACTTCAGGACCTGCTTCTGTGTGTTTCCACATGATATTTAATTCCCCTTGCTCTGCCCAAACAACGAAAAGGCAAAGGGAAGTTTAGTCCCCAGGCGCATTCCTGCCATGATGCTCGCTGATCTCAGTTTGCTTTTAGATTCTGCATGCCTGAATTAAATATAGAATCATGGAATGGGTTGGGTTGGAAAGGACCTTAAGATCATCCAGTTCCAACCCCCATGGCCAGGGGCACCTC